>CAUYQV010082571.1:0-10298 GCA_963574575.1 Galagoides demidoff
GCCTGTGGCTCAAGCGGCTAAGGCGCCAGCCACATACACCTAAGGTGGTGGGTTTGAATCTCCAGCCCGGGCCCGCCAAACAACAACGATGGCTGCAACCAAAAAATGGCCGGGTGTTGTGGCGGGAACCTGTGGTCCCAGCTACTTGGGAGGCTGAGACAGGAGACTCGCTTGAGCCCAGGAGTTGGAGGTTGCTGTGAACTGTGATGCAAGGGCACTCTACCCAGGGGGAATAGCTTGAGGCTTGTCTCAAAAAAAAAAAAAGAACACAGAGTTGGTGGCATATGAGTTGGTACCATGGAGTACTATTCAACCATAAGAAAAGATGGAGACTTTACATCTTTTATGTTTATCTGGATGGAGTTGAAACATATTTTTCTTAGTAAAGTATCTCAAGAATGGAAAAAAAGGTTTGGTGCCTGTAGCACAGTGGTTATGGTGCTGGCCACATATACCCAGGCTGGTGGGTCTGAACCTGGCCTGGGTCAGCTAAACAACGACAACTGCAATCAAAACATAGCCGGGCGTTGTGGAAGGCACCTATAGTCCCAGCTACTTGGCAGGCTGAGACAAGAGAACTACTTGAGCCCAAAAGTTTGAGGTTGCTGTGAGCTGTGACACCATAGCACTCTACCGAAGGCAACATAGTGAGACTCAAAAACAAAAAAATGAAAAAAAAATCTAATATATTGAATACCAATATGAAAACAATATATGAACAATTACACACCTACACAAATGATAAAACAAACACAGTCTAGCAAAGGGGAGGAAAGAGGGAAAGAGGGAGATTGGCAGGAGGTGGGAAGGCAATAGACAGGCTGTCACCTAATGTGCACAACGTGGGGGTGTCCAGACATCCCCTGGGTGAAGGGTTCAGTAGAACTTGAACATTATCTTAGAAGTGAGAACAGGGTGACAACTGTGGCTCAGTGAGTAGGGCACTGGCCCCATATACTGAGAATGGCGGGTTCAAACCCAGCCCAGGCCAAAATGCAACAAAAAAATAGCCAGGCGTTGTGATGGGCACCTAAAGTCCCACCTACTCGGGAGGTTGAAGCAAGAGAATCACCTAAGCCCAAGAGCTGGAGGCTGCTGTGAGCTATGATGCCACAGCACCCTATTGAGGACAACAAAGAGAGACTGTCTCTAAAAGAAAAAATTAAAAAAGAAAAAAAAGGAAGTAAGAAAAAAGTAATCTAAAAATGTGTACCCTCATATTAATTTGAAGTTTAAAAAAAAAACCTTGAGAGTTCTTAAAGGGAACATAGATAACTTACCAGCCTCTTTCAGTATGTCCTGACCTACATCTGTAATTGCCAATGAAAATAGTTTGTTGGTTTGAAATGTTGAATTTAGGTACATGAGAATGAGAGCCATGCTTTTTCCTAAGCAGAGATATAGTATCTTGCTAAAATATCTTTAAGCTTATTCATCTGATTTCTGGAAAGACTCATTTTTGTACTCCCATGCAATAATTATTTTCCCAGTACAATTAATTTCCAAAATTAGGTGTTATACATTATTAAACTGAAAGGTGACTGATACTTTTATATAAATATATACAGAAATAATGATGAATAGTGGACTAAACCAAAAAAATCAAGAAATAATCCCAACATTTCTACTTTGGTCAATTGGATGGACAGATAGACAGCAATGCCACTAATTTCTTTTCTTTTTTTCTTTTATTTTTTGAGAGAGAGTTTTACTTTTGTCGCCCTTGGAGTGCCCTTGTGAGTGCCATGAAGTCACAGCTCACAGCAACCTCAAACTCTGGGGCTCAAGTGATTCTCTTGCCTCAAGCTCCTAAGTAGCTGGGACTATAGGCGCCTGTCACACCACCTATTTTTTGTTTGTTGGTTGGTTGGTTTGTTTAGCAGGCCCAGGATGGATTCAAACCCACCAATCCCAATGCATGTGGCCAGCTCTGTAACCACTGAGCTACATACAGGCTCCCAGCCAATGCCACTAATTTTAACAGAAATACAAGAGATGTGAGTTTTTTTTTTTTTTGAGACAGAGCCTCAAGCTGTCGCCCTGGGTAGAGTGTTGTGGCATCACAGCTCACAGCAACCTCCAACATCTGGGCTTAAGCAATTCTCTTGCCTCAGCTTCCCAAATAGCTGGGACTACAGTGCCCACCACAATACCCGGCAACTTTTTGGCTGTTTTTTTTTTTTTTTTTTTATTTTGAGACAGAGCCTCAAGCTATCCCTCTGGGTAGTGTGCCGCGGCATCACAGCTCACAGCAACCTCCAACTCCCAGGCTCAAGCGAGTCTCCTGCCTCAGCCCCCCAAGTAGCTGGGACCACAGGCGTCTGCCACAATGCCTGGCTATTTTTTGGTTACAGCCATCATTGTTGTTTTTCGGTGGGCCCGGGCTAGATTCTAACCCGCCACCTTAGGTGTATGTGGCTGGCGCCTTAGCCACTTAAGCCACAGGCGCCAAACCTTGGTTGTTTTTTTTATTGTTGTTTGGCAGGTCTGGGCCAAATTCGAACCCGCCAGCTCTGGTGTACGTGGCTGGTGTCTTAGCTGCTTGAGCTATAGGCATCAAGCCATGATGTGGGTTTTGAGTTCAGTTTTTGACATGTTCCGTTTGAGTTCTCCAAGGGAATATTTGATGGCATTTAGATATTGGTCATAAAATCATTTGGGTTTCAAAAAAGGACACGTTTAGAACATATTTGTATATTACTATGATAATTAAAAACTATGAGGCTCATTGATTTTCTGTTTTTGTTTTTTTTTTAATTAAGATCTTCTGGCTCGGTGCCTGTGGCTCAAACGGCTAAGGCGCAAGCCACATACACCTAAGGTGGCGTATTCAAATCCAGCCTGGGCCCGCCAAACAACAATGACAGCTGCAACCAAAAAGTAGCCGGGCATTGTGGCAGGCGCCTGTGGTCCCAGCTACTTGGGAGGCAGAGGCAGAAGACTTGCTTGAACCCAGGAGTTGGAGGTTGCTGTGAGCTGTGATGTCACTCTATCCTGGGGGACAGCTTGAGGCTCTGTCTCAAAAAAAAAAAAGATCTTCTGAAGTTGGAAATAAAACAAATGCAGTCTCTCCATGTGCTGGCCCTCATGTTCCATCCTACCTTTAACCTGTAACTCACCTGAAGGCAGTGAGCCCTTCTGATGTGATGCATGCTGCAACTGGAGAATGTGAAAGCAGTCATTTAAGCAGTTCATAGTGGCCATGGAAGTAGCTTTGAGCATTAAGAGATCCTGGTCCAAGGAACTAAGATGGCCAGAAGAAGGAAGGCATTCAATTCGTCTAATTAAGTCTCTTTGTTGTCCTTCAGCATGGGACATCATCTAAGAAAAACAACAATTCTGTGGGTCCCACTGATGACTTCTGTGTAACATTTATACATATAGTTGCCATTTTAATTACTGTATTCAACGTCTGAGGAATTTTTAAAGACTTATTAGGCTTAGAAATCTCTTAATTTGGTTTGGCTATTTTAAATTAGTAAGCTTTCAATAGTGCTTATCAACTGAGTAAAAGATTGTGAAATACTGTGACTCTAGGCAGCTATAATTTTTCTCTGGAAGCAACAAAGCTCAAAAGAGAAGACACTTTTTATTAACTATTAAACAAGTTAAATTTATATAAATCAGAATGAAATGTTCTCAAACAACAGCATCATTAAATATTTCATTCTAAAATAAAACTTATTTAATTTCCAGTCTGGGATCTTGACCACTTTATTTTCACACCTTTCATCAGGCTCCATTTAAACTTACGTTGAGAACAGGATGGTTCATCTGCTGCTTCTTTCCTTACCTAACTTTTAGTATAAGATTTTCAGGTTAAAAGAGTAGAATACACCCTGCTTTATGTAGGACCCCTGTCTACTTTTCCTAACAGTCAATGGAATTACAATCATTGATGAGCAAGCTAGATTTTTAGATGAAAATTGTATTTTAATGCCTAATTACTTTCAGTAGTGAGCAGGAGGTTTTCAGACGGCCTATCCTTTGAACACTAGTTAATTCACATAGCAACTCAATAGTGGGCAGACTCAGTTTTCGAAGGCTCTATTCCAGGGTTTTATATTTTTGCAGTTTGGCCAGGGCTGGGTTCAAACCCGCCACCCTCAGTATGTGGGGCTGGCTCCCTACCCACTGAGCCACAGGCGCCACCCCCCCTTTTTTTTTGAGACAGAGTCTAACTTTGTCCCCCTCATCACAGCAACCTCAAACTCTAGGACTTAGTGATTCTCTTGCTTCAGCCTCCCGAGTAGCTGGGACCACAGGTGCCCGCCACAATGTCCAGCTATTTTTTTTCCTTGTAGCTGTCGTTGTTTAGCAGGCCCAGGCCAGCCGTGGGTGTATGTGGCTGGCACCCTAACCACTGAACAATGGGCACCGAGCCTATTCCAAGATTTTTAATACAGTGCATTAGAGGGCTAGTGAAAGAGATGCAAAACGATCCCAACAAGTGTGTCAGACGTGAAACAGCCCTTGAAAATATGCACCACAGGAAAGGATCAAACATTTACTCTTTCTAGAAAAAAAAGGTTTTAAAAGAAAAGTGTGTATGAATACACATTTATACATGCACATACATATAGATGGGCTTTGTATGTGTGTAAATGTTTTTGTATATAAATTTGGGGACCAACTCCCAATAATCCAAACTTATGAACAGGTATAACCAACCACTTTGGAATATGGCTTGGCAACATCAATTAGATCTAAATAAATACATATAATTTATTATCTAACAATTATACTTTCAGCTATGTAACCAATAGATAAACATACTTATGTTCACCAATCCAAATGTCCATCAATAATAGAATGTATAAAAAATACTATGGCATATTTATAAAGGAATAGTACACAGCAATGAAAAGATAGAAGCAGCTATACTCAATATTACAAGTAAATCTCAAACATACAGTGTAGACTGAAAAGCCATACTCAAAAGACTACACACTACATGATTCCAGTTTCACAAATTTCAAAAACAAGAAAAATAAATCCATTAGGTTAGAAGTCAGGAAAGAATAGGGAGAAAGGGTGTTATGACAGAGAGGCAAGAAAGTAGGGTACTGGTAATATCTTAATTTGTTGATCAGGAGGTGGCTACATGAAAACTACATCAAGAGGTATACTTCTGATTTGTGTACCTTTTTATAATATGTTACCAGGCAACAAAGTTTTTTTGTTTTTGTTTTTTTGAGACAGAGTCTCACTATGTCGCCCTCGGTAGACATAGCTCACAGCAACCTCCAACTCTTGGGCTTAAGCGATTATTTCTTTTGTTTTTTAGAGACAGAGTCTCACTTTGTCGCCCCGGGTAGAGTGCAGTGGCGTCACAGCTCAGAGCAACCTCCAACTCCTGGGCTCACACGATTCTCTTGCTTCAGTTTCCCAAGTAGCTGGAACTACAGACACCTGCCACAACGCCCGGCTATTTTTTGTTGCAGTTTGGCTGGGGAGGGTTCGAACCTGCCACCCTCAGCATATGAGGCCAGGGTCCCTAAGCAATTCTCTTGCCTCAGCCTCCCAAGTAGCTGGGACTACAGGAGCCCACCACAGCGCCTGGCTATTTTTTGTTACAGTTGTTCATTGTTGTCTAGCTGGCCCAGACTGGGTTTGAACTCACCAGCCTCAGTATATGTGGCTGGCGCCATAACCACTGTGCTATAGGTACCAAGCTGGCAACAAAGATTTTAATAAAGAAAAAACTTTTGGCCGGGCTCAGTGGCTCACTCCTATAATCCTAACACTCTGGGAGGCCAAAGAAGGTGAATAGCTTGAGCTCACTGGCTCCAGACCAGCCTGAGCAAAAAGGGAAACCCTTGTCTCTACTGAAAAAATAGAAAAACTGGCTTGGTGCCTGTAGCACAGTGGTTATGGCACCAGCCACATACACCAAAGGTGGCAGGTTCGAACCTGGCCCAGGCCGTCTAACCAACAATGGCAACTGCAACAAAAAATAGACGGGTGTTGTGGTGGGCACCTGTAGTCCCAGATCCTTGGGAAGCTGAGGCAAGAGAACTGCTTGAGCCCAAGAGTTTGAGGTTGCTATAAGCTGCGACGCCACAGCACTCTACTTAGGGTGAAATAGTGAGACTCTGTCTCCAAAAAAGAAAATAATAATAAAATATAATCTTTTTTTTTTTTTTGAGATCGTCTCACTTATATATAATTATACATAATTATATATTTTATATACACACACACACACACACATATATATATATATTTAAAAGATAGATGTTAATGGGCGGCACCTGTGGCTCAGGGGATAGGATGCTAGCCCCATATATGGAGGGTGGTGGGTTCAAACCTAGCCCCGGCCAAACTGCAACAAAAAAATAGCCAGACATTGTGGCAGGAGCCCTGTAGTCTCAGCTTAGGGAAGCTAGGGCAAAAGAATTGCCTAAGCCCAGGATGGAGGCTGCTGTGAGTTGTGACACTTTGACACTCTATTGAGGGCAATAAAGTGAGACTCTGTCTCTCCAAAATAAAAAAAATATATAAAAATGTTAAAAATTGGTAACGGTTTTCTTCAAAACAAATGAGTTGATTACATATGGCCAAAGAAATGAAAAAGCGATTTGTGACACAGTTTTAGTGACTGCTCCTGACACTATGAAACCAGATCCTTATGAAAGAAAGAGAAAACTTCCAGAAAGCTGAAAATTTGGTTAACCTATGTTTTGAAGCCAGATATGGCAAATATGGTGATAACAATGTATCATTCAGATAGGATCTAGTTTGTTCAAAAATCAGATTAGAACCATGATTTCAATTTACTTGTATTTTGTCTGTCTCACTCACTAGACTGATCATTTAAGCCCAAGAACCCAGGAAACAGCATAGTACAAACAGGAAGCATGCACTGAAAATGGAGTGACCTGGTAAACAGTACTAGTAATAAATAGTAAATGTTAAAACAGATAATTTAAAGTTTTTGTAATATGTGTTCAAGCACAATATTATACTATTCCCAATAGTCAATTGCTTTTGCCAGCTGTTACTTAATCTAACTCTGCATTTACCCATGGACTTTAATTAAAATGTTTCTTTCAAACTCACTCTGAATTATATCTTTGCATCACAACATTACAACATCCTGGAGCTAGGTAATTCTAGTAAAGGAGTTCTCAAAGTGTACTCTGCAGACTCCCATAGGACTCCTTTCAGAAGGTCTTTTAAGTCAACCTATTATCATTAATAATTCTAAAAAGTTATTTGCCTTTTTCATTGTAGTGACATTTGCATTGATCCTGCAAAAGCAATAGTAGGTAAAACTGCCAGAATGTTAGTGAGGACAATCCTACTAGTGGTCATTATATTCTTCACGTACCATGCACTCACAAAAGAAAAAAACCCACTTTTACTTAAGAATGTTTCTGAAGGCTGTACATAGTGGCTCCTGTCTGAAATCCTAGCACTCTGGGAGGCCAAGGCGGGTGGATTGTTTGACCTCATGAGTTCAAGACCAGCCTGAGCAAAACTGAGACCCTGTCTCTACCAAAAATAGAAAAAAGAGGATCCTCAAACTTGAGCCTGACTTTAAGGTTGCTGTGAGCTATGATGCCAGAACACTCTACCCAAGGTGACAACTTGAGAGTCTATCTCAAAAAAAAAAAAAAAAAAGAATCTAAAAAAACAGTTAAAATAATTAGGTTTACTTTATCTTGAGTACATGTTTTTTAAAATTCTTGGGCATGGTGGCTCATACCTTTAATCTTAGCACTCTGGAAGGCAAAGGCTAAAGCAAACTCCTTCAGCTCAGGAGTTTGAGACGAGCCTGAGCAAGAGCAAGACCCCATCTCTACTATTAATAAAAATAGAAAAATCAGTTGGGCATTGTGGTGAGTGCTTGCAGTCCCAGATACTCGGGAGGCTGAGGCAGAAGAATCTCTTGAACCCAAAGTGTGAGGTTGCTGTGAGCTAGGCTGATGCCATGGCACTCTAGCCTGGGCAACAGAGTAAGACTCTGACTCTGGAAAAAAAAAAAAATTTTCCAAAATGTCTATACTTCCCAAAGCAATCTACAGATTCAATGCGATCCCCCTAAGATACCAACATCATGCTTTCAAGATTTGGAAAAAATAATTATTCGTTTTATATGAAACTAGAAAAAAAAAACCATATACCTAAAGGCAATTCTTAGTAATAAAAACAAAGCTGGGGGCATCAGCCTATCAGACTTTAGGCTGTACTACAAGGCCATAGTGATCAAAACAGCATGGTATTGGCACAAAAATAGAGATACAGACAACTGGTATCAAATAGAAAACCATGAGATAAAACCATGTCTATAAAATCCTACAGCCACCTGATCTTTGCTAAGCCAAACAAGAACATTCCCTAGGAGAGAGAAGCCCTATTCAATAAATGGTGCTGGGACAAATGAATAACCACATGTAAAAGATTGAAACTGGACCCGCACTTTACTCACTAAAATTGATTCAAGATGGATAAAAGATCTAAATCTAAGGCATGAATCAATAAAAATCCTCGAAGAAAGTATGGGGAAAACACTTGAAGCTATCAGCCTAGGGAAAGACTTTATGAAGAAGACTTCAGTGGCAATTGCAACAACAACAAAAATAAATAAATGGGACTTAATTAAACTGAATAGTTTCTGTACAGCTAAGGAAACAACCAAAGCAGACTGATAACTATCAGAAGGGGAAAAGATATTTGCATATTATGAATCAAATAAAAGCTTGATATCTAGAATCTACAGAGAACTCAAATTAAGCAACAACCAAAAAAAAGGGTAAGTGAGATGAACAGAACCTTCTCTAAAGAACACAGATGAATGGCTAACAAGCATATGAAAAAGTGCTCATCATCCCTAATTATCAGAGAAATGCAAACCAAAACCACCCTGAGATATCACCTAACCCCAGAGAGATTGGCCCACATCACAAAAACTCAAAGCTGCAAATGCTGGCGTGGTTATACAGAGAAAGTAACACTTTTACACTGCTAGTGGGACTACAAATTAATACAACCCTTTTGGAAGGAAGTAAAGAGAATCCTCAAAAAAAAACTAGACCTCCCATTTGATCCTGCAATCCCATTACTGGGCATCTACCCAGAAAAAGAAAATCCTTTTATCATAAGGACATTTGCACTAGATTGTTTACTGCAGCTCAATTTACAATTGGCAAATTGTGGAAACAACCTAAATGCCCACTAATCCAGGAATGGATTAACAAACTGTGGTATATGTATACCATGGAATACTATGCAGATACTTAAAAGGATGGTGGACTCAGCACCCATAGCTCAGTAGGTAGGGTGCTGGCAACATACATGGAGGCTGGCAGGTTTGAGCCTGGCCCAGGCCTGCTAAACAATAACACCTACAACCAAAAAAATAGCTGGGCGTTGTGGTGGGTGCCTGTAGTCCCAGCTACTCAGGAGGCTGAGGCAAGAGAATCACCTAAGCCCAAGAGTTGAAGGATGCTGTGAGCTGTGACACCACAGCACACTACCGAGGGCAACATAGTCAGACTCTGTCTCAAAAATAAATAAAAAGGATGGTGACTTTGAAATCCATGTTAATTTAGATGGAGTTGAAATACATTCTTCTTAGCAAAGCGTTACAAGAATAAAGAAGCAAGAATCCAATGTACTCAATTATGACACGAAGATAATTCATGCTAGCTGATTGTGAGGGGAGGAGGAAGGAAGAGGGGAGAGAAGGAAGAAGGGAGGGAGCTGTGGGGCCATGGTGTGTGACATACCTCTTGGGGGTTGGTCACTATTAATAGAGGGACTTCACCCAGTAAATGCAAGCAGTATAACCTGGTTCATTGTACCCTCAATGATTACCCAACAATAAAACTATTAAAAAAATTCTCTCTGTGAAAAATGGGAAATACATAAAATATTTCTGTTGCATACCAAAGCACAGAGGTGGCTTAGAAGAACGGTACTTGTGTGACTGAGTTGCAAGTTGAAGTACCCCATTTTGTACACAGATTACTATTCTGATGTGAAAGAATGACTGAAAGAAATTACGGATTATCAGGCTTGGGAGGACATGGTACACATTTTATAAAGTTGAAAACTGAATAGAATGAGCTTATCACTTCCAAAAAATAAAAGTTAACAGTGTTTGTTACCAATATAAAATTTGAGCTTTTTTTTTTTTTTTTTTTTTTTGGAGACAGAGCCTCAGTCTGTCACCCTGGGTAGTATGCCATGGCATCACGGCTCACAGCAACCTCCAACTCCTGGGCTTAAGTTAGTCTCTTGCCTCAGCCTCCCAAATAGCTGGGACCACAGGCACCCGCCACAACACCCAG
>CAUYQV010082573.1:0-19002 GCA_963574575.1 Galagoides demidoff
AGCTTTGAAACTGTTCAATGGGCTCGGCACCTGTGGCTCAATTGGCTAAGGCGCCAGCCACGTACACCTAAGGTGGCGGGTTTGAATCCCCAGCCTGGGCCTGCCAAACAACAATGATGGCTGCAACCAAAAAATGGCCAGGCCTTGTGGCGAGTGCCTGTGGTCCCAGCTACTTGGGAGGCAGAGGCAGGAGACTTGCTTGAGCCCAGGAGTTGGAGGTCGCTATGAGCTGTGATGCCATGGCACTCTACCCGGGGGGATAACTTGAGGCTCCGTCTCAAAAACAAACAAACAAAAAAAAGAATAAATCACTAAGGCGACTCTGGCAGCGTCAATTCCTATAGGAACAAACCAAAGCCTGGTATTCAAATAGTAAATTGAAACTAGAAACTGCACCACTCAGAAACCAACTGACCTCTAATTAGGAATTTTTCACTGTAACTGTTTTTTTTTTTTTTTTTTTCGAGACAGAGTCTCACTATGTCACCCTTGTTAGAGTGCATGGCATCACAGCAACCTCCAACTCATGGGTCTAATCCATTCTCTGGCCTCAGCCTCCCAAGTAGCTGGGACTATAGGTGTACGCCATAATGCCGGGCTATTTTTGTTTTTGTTGTTGTTGCCTGGCTATTTTTTTGTTATTGTTGCAGTTGTCATTTTTGCTTTAGCTGGCCATACACTCTCTCAGCCTTGGTGTATGTGCCTGGCGCTGTAACCACTGTGCTATGGGTGCTACCCACTCTCACTTTTTAATAGTTAATATTTAATAGCTTTAAAATAGCATTTTAAATAAAGATGTTATTTTAAAAAATGGGAAAGCCATTCTTAGCTTTTAGGCCATATAAAAGTTGGTGGTAAGGTGGATATCAGGCCTGTGGGCCATAATGTGCCCATTCCTGATCTAGGCCTGCTTGCCCAAGTGGTTGAAGGATGACATAATCACTATCCCTGCACCAGCTTGTGTGTATGTGGTTTGTCTTTTTTTTTCTGAGACAGAGTCTCATTATGTCACCCTTGGTAGAGTGCCTCGGTGTCACATCTTACAGCAACCTCAAACTCTTGGGCTTACGTGACTTTCTTGCCTTAGCCTCCCAAGTAGCTGGGACCACAGGTGCTTGCCACAATGTCCAGCTATTTTTGTTGTTGTTGCTGTTGTTATTGATTTTTTTAGCAGGCCTGGGCTGGGCTTGAACCCACCAGCCTTGGTGTATGTGGCTGGCACTCTACTCACTGAGCTATGGGTGCCAAGCCTGTGTGTGTGTTTTTAATCCTCATGGCTGCCTGGAAAAGCGAATCCATTTTTGTAGCTTCTCCTTTTATCAAGAGGATCGGAGAATTTGTTCATCTTTCTCAGGGTTTTCTCTTGGTCATCACGTTGTTTTCCCTCTATTGCTTAGAAGTCTTTTTTTTTTTTTTGAGACGAAGCCTCAAGCTATCCCCCTGGGTAGAGTGCCTTGGCATCACAGCTCATAGCAACCTCCAACTCCTGGGCTCAAGTGAGTCTCCTGCCTCCACCTCCCAAGTAGCTGGGACCACAGGTGCCCGCCACAACACCCGGCCATTTTTTGGTTGCAGGCAGCCATCATTGTTGTTTGGCGGGCACGTGCTGGGGATTCGAACCCAGCACCTTAGGTGTACATGGCTGGCGCCTTAGCCGATTGAGCCACAGGCGCCGAGCCATGAGGAATTAATGAGAGTGTGCATGGAGCCTCTCAGTCAAGGCAGGGGAAGGGACCTGGACAGACTTCCCTCGCTCTCTCTGTGGCACGCAGCCTTGCCTGACCCCTTCCAGATGAGTCCAGCTGGATGCCGTTCCCGTTGATGCTGCTGAGGTACCTGGAAGGGATCGCTTTTCATCTTGCTTATGCAGAGAGATCGACAAATGTGTAGAACCACATGAGCCGTCATGTTCTTCATCTGGCGAGTGACTCTGCCTTATTAGTTGGAGTCAGTTCCTAACTCTTTGCAGCACTTCTTGTTTCCCCTTCACATTTTGGTGCATCCATTTATGCACATGCCCAGATTTACTGAAGTTGAGAATATACGGCAGAAACCATCTTGCCTTCTGCTTCTCCCTTTGACTTTCTCTCATAGATATTTTCCACTGCATAAAAAAATTCTTGGTAAACGTAATTTTGAATCGCATAGTTTCTTTGATATTATTATATAAGCATTGTTTTAATGATCCAATATTGCTAAATATTTAAACCATTTTGGATTTTAGCTATTATAAGTAATACCGTAGTGCACATTTTTGCAAGGATATTTATTTTATTTTTTTTTTAATTGCAGATTAATATGAGGGTACAAATGATTAGGCTACCTTGTTGCCTTTCCAAGGTAAAGTTCAGGTTGCAGCTGAACCCTTCATCCTGGGGGTGTTCTGTATATCCTTACACTGTGCACTTCAGGTGACGGTTTACCCTCCCTGACCCTTTACCTTTTCCCTTCTCCCACCTCCCTCGAATATACTTGTATTTTTCTTTTGATTGAGCCTGTACCTGTTTTTCTATTGGTTTCATATTAGTACTGAGTACATCGGATACTTGCTTTTCTATTCTGGTGATGTCTTACTAAGAAGAATGTACTTCAACTACATCCAGGTAAATACAAAAGATGTAAAGTCTCCATCTTTTTTATGACTGAATAGTATTCCATGGTGTGCACATACTACAGTTTATGGTGGCTTTATTAATAATAGTCAAACCTAGAACACTTAGAGAACTAAAAATTGACCTGCCATTTGATCCTACAATTCCATTATTAGGTATATACCCAGAAGATAAAAAATCATATTACAATAAAGATATTTGTATCAGAATGTTTATTGCAGCCCAATTCATAATTGCCAGGTCATGGAAGAAGCCCAAGTGCCCATCAATCCACGAATGGATCAATAAACTGTGGCATATGTACACCATGGAATATTATGCAGCCCTAAAGAAAGATGGAGACTTTACCTCCTTCATGTTTACATGGATGGAACTGGAAAATGTTCTTCTTAGTAAAGTATCACAAGAATAGAAGAAAAAGTATCCAATGTACTCATCCCTAATATGAAACTAATTTATAGTTAGCAAATGAAAGCTACAACTTAATTCTAGCCTAAGAATGTGGGGAGGAGGGTGGGGGAAGGGAGAGGACAAGGGCGGATGGGTGGTGGGATGGTGACTGGAAAGATCACCTATATGGTTTGTGTAACAAGGGTACAAGTGAACTTTTCTAGAACTAGAGTATAAATGTTTTATTACAATAACTAAGCAAATGATACAAAATCTATGTTAACCAGTTTGATGAAAATATTTCAGATTGCATATGAAAACACTACACTGTACCCCATGTTTGTATTAATGTATACAACTATCATTTAATAAAAAAAATAATAGTCAAACCTAGAAAACAGCTCAAATATCTATGCACAGAAGAATTTTTGGGTGTTGTATATTTACCCAATGGAATACTTCTTAGCAACATAAAGGGACAGAGTAAGAACATACAAAATAACACAGATGAATCTCAAAAACATCATGTGCAGAGGAAGATTCTAGATGCAGAAGAGGACATATGATATGATTTCATCCACACATAGTTCTAGAGTGGGCGACACCATCCCATGGCAGCGGAGATTGGAACAGTGGTTGCCTTTGGGGGTTGCAATTGACTGGAATGGGCAAGATGGAACTTTACAGGATGATGGGATAGTGCTCTATGCCTTGATTGGAATGGTGGGGACATGGGCACACGTATTTGTTAAAGTTTATTTAACTATATATTTAAAATCTGTGCACTTGATCATACGTAGATTATACCTTAATTTTTTTTTTTTTGAGATAGAGTCTCACTCTGTTGCCCAGGCTAGCATACCATGGCATCAATGTAGCTCCCAGCAACCTCACCCTCCTGAGTTCAAGTCATCCTCCTGCCTCACCCTCCTGAGTAGACTGGAGTACAGGTGCCCGCCACCTTGCCCAGCTAATTTTTCTATTTTTGGTAGAGACAAGGTCTCTTGCTCAAAGTGGTCTTGCACTCCTATGCTCAAGGGATCCTCCCAGAGTGCTAGGATTACTGGCATGAGCCACCACACCCAGCCTATACTTTAATGTTTAAAATATTTCTAACAAACCTATCTCCTTTCTTTGAGTTGATGAATTTGATAAAAATTTGAAGTAGCATGATAAGGTTGCATGGAGTATACCACATATCCTACAGGTTGAGAACCATGGATTTTAAGTCATAGACTCCAGGAACGTAGGAGGCACAAAAAATATTGCAACAGTCCCAAGATTATACCTCCTGCAGTCTCCCGAGTTTACAGCTCTCTTGCCAGGCACCTAATATATAAGATTACTGGGCAATGCAGTAAAAGGACTTGCACAGTCTATTCTGAAAAACTGGTACTTCAATAAATAAGATAAGTGGAGGAACCAGGATATAAGAAAACACATAAAAACTTTTAGAAGGTTGACAGAGCCTAGGGAGATAAAACTCAATAGTTCAGGGACAGGAAAGGAATGGGGGTTTCTTTGTTTTAGATAGAAAATTACAGGGCATTATTTGAGCTTATAGCCAGAGCTGGAGTGGTCCCTTGCAGGAGTGCGATTTAACGACCAGCTAGAAATCTGAACCCTTCCACATAAAGGAAATGGCAGGATAACTTTCTATTGGCTTTTTATGGCTACGAGAAATGTTCCACCAACAGGGAACTTTGGAGGGATGCAAAATGTCTGTGTCTTGATTTGGGCAGTAATTATATGAGGGTGCACAATTGCCACTTATCAAAATGGACATGTAAGATCAGTGCATCTTATTGACATCAGTACCTCAATAAAATGATACAAACGATAAAACTCAAAGAAGGAGAAGATAAAATATTATTTGTCTATTTTCTACTATTCCAATGGTCAGTTAACATCTGCTAGGTAGCAGGGTAGATCAGATATGGAATTGTCAGGACCAGACCAATTTTAGGAGTGGCCAGATTCATTTAACGCAGCTGGGGGTGGGGGTGGCCCAGGCCATCTCTAGGAGCAGAGAGACTGGCCAGAGAAGAGGCATCATCTCTGCCTTTGGCTTCCCTCGCCAGACACAAAACCAAGAAAGTCTGTGAACCTGGAACCCAGTGTGGTGACAGAAAATAGGTTTTGTCTTCTTTTAATAGTCATAAATTTATGACTATGCTTATCTATGAATCAGCAGAAAGCCCTGGGTAGATGAGCATAGAGAGGAGATCCAGCATTGATTGGTGATGTCTGCTAAGGGCAGCAGAGTGGATTATAGGCATATATGCCAAATATTTTTTAGCCACTCCTGGCCCAATTTTTTGAAGAGAGAAGGAAGATGGGGTCTGGATTCTCAAGACCACAAGGAAATTTGTCTTGTGGTGGGAATGGAGACCATGGTGGTGCTGGGAATGTTCAGACGTACTGAATCTGAGATCAGATTTCATTGCTTCCAGGAGCTTCCAGGCGTGAAGCTACATTAAGAGAACTAAACAGCTTCAACCAGTCAGAAGGAGCTGTGCAGAGGTGGAAACTAAGTCTATACATAATGACAACAGGCAGAGGCAGGGTGAGAAGGCAGAGGCAGGGCGTGCCGGCTGGTGTAGGAGGCGGCCCTGGGCCCCTGACTGGATGGGGCACAAGCCCAGGGGCTTTGGGGGTGGGATGCTGCTGGCAGGGGACACAACTGTTTTGGACCATGGATAAAAAGCCATGCATTGCTAAATTTCAGCACCTTTACCTACTCTTCCTTCCTTAAGAATGTGTCTGGGGTCAGGTCTGGTCCTGTGGCCAGACGTGAAAGAAAGACAGAGAAGGTGGAGAAGAAGGGTCTGCAGGGCTCCTGGGAAATGCCCCTTCTGGGAGGTTCCTGGTTAGTATGTTGGATTCAGGCGAGGGCCTTCTGGATCACAGACTCTCAACCCTGCTATATCTTCTTATGGTGGAAGGGCCAAGCGAGCTCCCTGGGCTTATTTCACACGGGCACTAAACCCACCCATGACAGCTTTTCCATCATGACATAGTCACCTCCCTGAAGGCCCCAGCTCCTAACGCCATCACCTTGGCAGTTAGGATTCCAACATATGGATTTGGACATGGGGACGCAAACGTTCAGACCACAGCACATGTGTGTAATCCAATAGGTGAGGTGCTGGTGATCACTCATTTCCTTGAAACAGCTTCAGGAACTGTGTCAGAGGCTGGGTAAAGAACTTAATTGTTTGATTTTCATGATTGAGGGAGGACACTTGGAAAAAGTAAGGTCTAAGACAGAGGTTCTCAACCTTCCTAATGCCTCCTAATGACGAGACCCTTCAATACAGTTCCTCATGTTGTGGTGACTCCCAACCATAAAATTATATGAAGCAGCAACAAAAATTAGGAAGGTTGAGAACCACTGGTCTAAGAGAACAGAGATCTTCTCAAGGAGACTCCAAGTATACCACCCCTGCAAGGTCCTCCCTGTGGTGACTCAGCTCTTAGGAATTTGTAGAAATTTAACTTACTGGGACTTGGAAAGTAAGGGTTGCTTCTGCTTTTGTAAAAGTGTGCAGTTCTGTAAAAGCCTGAGCCTAAGGTGACCAGATTTTAACATTGGTAAAGTGGGACACCATTGTGGGGGGAGGGACCTGACAACAATGCAAACTTTGATAAGCAGTTCTCGATAATCAGTTCTCAACAATTATTTGTTATTATTAAAGTTTAACATTATAAAATAAACAAAAATAATATAAAATGCATATCCTAGCGAAATAGCCACATAGCAGCTGAAAACCGTATATTCCCTTCCTGTTCTCCCCTGTTCCCTAGCTTGTCGTGCATTCTTTCCAAAAATCAGGGCTTTTTTAAAACACTGCAGGATGCAGGACAAATTGTTAAAAATCAGGACTGTCCCTCCAAAAGTGGGAGGTCTGGTCACCTTACCACAGCCACAAATTGATTCAAACTGACCAATGAGAAAGGGACCTGTGGGCTGGAACTTTTTGATTTGAGGAAAAAGGAAAATTGAGTCAGTCAGGGAGCACAGCCATTTTGAATTCTTCCCTGTGGTTGGTCTGCTGGCTGAAATAAAGCCCTTCTTATTTTAAACACAAGGGGCGCTCATTCTCTCCATTGGGCCTCATCTTCCTGCAACATGATGTGTGACCCTCTGTAGTACTGTGACCTGAATTTCACTCTAAACCAAATCCTTGGTCTTAAGATTTGGTGAATGAAACCACAGACCCTCAGATATATGACAGGATAGAGTTAATTGAGAAGGAAAAAGACTGAGAACCATGATGAGCAAAAGGGGGCAACAGGAGAGGGGGCACAGGACCTCCATCAGTCAAGAGGGGGCTTCCAAGTGGGAGGCCTCATCATTCTAGGGAGTTTAAATGCTGCCTTTGCTATCCTGGGGGCAGGGAGGCTTGGGGAAGTGTGTCACACTTGACCAGATGTCTTCCCGCAGACAGTAATCCTAAAATTAACACAGGAATGTGATCCTTGCAGTCCTTGCCTCAGGCAAGGAATTTGGGGTGTGCTCCCTACTCTCTGAGGAACTGCCCAAGCCCTCTGAGGCTGCTTTGTTCAGAACCTTGTAGAACCCAGAGGGTGTGGCCTGGAAAGAGTTGCCTCTTTGTGCTTAGAGATTGTGGGCCTGATTTCTGAGCTCACCCAGGCCTAGAGAATAGGGGGTCCCTGTCCAATCCTGAGTGGGGGAACCCCGTATCAGCACCACCATCATCTCCCATTTAACAGAGGAGAAAATTAAGGCTCAGAGAAGTTGAGTAACGAGGCTTGGCACCTGTGGCTCAAGCAGCTAAAGTGCTGGCCACATACACCTGAGCTGGCAGGCTTGAATCCAGCCCTGGCCGCCAAACAACAATGACGGCTGCAACTGAGAGAGGATACCAGAGAGGGGTGAGGTCCGGGAGAACAGGTCTTCTCAGGGAGACCACGAGGATGCACCTGCAGGGCCCTCTCCATGGTGACTCAGCTCTTGGGAATTTATAGGCTTGACCTCTTGGAACTTGGAAATTTCCAAGTTCTGTGAAATCCTGTGGTTCTGTAGGGGCTGGAGTAGCATCTCCTGCTTGATTCAAACTGGCCAATGGGAAGGGTACCTGTGGGGTGGAACTTTTTGACTGTCAATAAAAAGGGAAAGACCAAGCCAGTTAGGGAGCGCGGCCGTAAGCTCCCGGCTGATGAATAAAGCCCTTCCTCTTAAAACTATGGTGTTTGGGTGCTCTTTCTCTCCGTTGGGCCTCGTCTTCCTGCAACACAACCAAAAAATAGCCAGGCGTTGTGGCAGGCGCCTGCAGTCCCAGCTACTTGGGAAGCAGAGGCAGGAGAATCACTCCAACTCCCAGGAGTTGGAGGTTGCTGTGAGCTATGAGGCCATAGCACTCTACCCAGGGCGACAGCTTGAGGCTCTGTCGCAAAAATAAATAAATTGACAAAATTAAGATTAAAAAAAAGAAGAAGGAGTTGAGTAACCAGCATGTGCCAAGGGTAGAATTTTAACCCAGGCAGTCTGGCCCCAGAGGTTGCTTTCCCAACATGTCACCCAATGGCTTTCACAGACATAAGCCAAATCTCACAGTAGCCTCCCTATTCACTAATGACATCTCTGTGGGTCTGTAAATGTGGAGCATCAAGGCTGAGAGAGAGAGAGAGAGAGAGAGAGAGAGAGAGAATGGGGATTCCAGTCTTGTTAGTGGAGTGAAAATTACCCCCAACATTATCTGTGCTTATAAAGCCCTGAATGGTCTGGACCGGTTAGGGAGTGAGAATATTGTTCCAATGCTAAATGGTTCATGCTCCTGTGGCTGCCACCTGGAGGCTGCCACACCCTGCTCCCTGGTTTTGGGGGGCCTTCTGATTTTCCATGAGTTTCTCTAAGCCTGAACCATTGTGATCATCCTAGACTTATGGTATCTGTGAGTTCTGTGTTTCAGAAAACCGAATGCTGTGATGGGTCAGAGAGAGAGAGAGAGAGAGAGAGAATGGGGATTCCAGTCTTGTTAGTAGAGTGAAAATTACCTCTTGTGACATTGTGCCCCTGGGAATATTGAGGCCCTGGTCACGGTCAGCCTAGATGGGAGGCGTTTTGTCCACTAGTCTCTATGTAGTGCCTGGGGGCCTGGAGCGAAAAGACCTGTGAATGTTCTGGGGAAATGGAGTTAATCAGTACCGTCTTTAACTGAATTGTTTTCCACACAGACCAAAGCCTGAAGGCCAACGGGAGATAAGGTAAATAATTGCTTTGTTTCAGGGGTGATTCATTTCTGGCCTGGGGCACCAGGTCCCGCTTTCACTTTGATTCCATCAAATTCCTCCAGTTACTTCTGCTCTAGCCTGGAGATTATTTTGGTGGACTGGTGTGGAGAAGCTATTCCCCCTAGATATTTAAAGGTTTAATAATTAAAGCAGATGGAGATCTATGAACAACTGAAGGTTCAAAGGACAGTTACTTTTAAATGCCCGGCCCCTGGTGAACCACAGGCCGTCACTTAAAATTAACACTCATCTTGGAAGCTTCTGAGTTCACACCTGCTTGGTCCCAATCCCTCTTCATAACTTTCTCTTTCTCTTCCTTTTCTTTTTTCTTCCCCATCAGACTCCTTCCTGCCTCCTCCCTCAGTTTCTTCCTCAACTTCTCCTTTCACTTACACTCACTAATCGGCCACAAGGTAAGGTGGAAGCCACAAGTCCTAGGTATTTCCTAGATGCTAACAGCCACCCTTGGGTCTTACAGCTGAGGAAACCGAGGCATAGGCTGGGGAAAGGGTTTCAAGTCAAGTTGAGACAAAACTTTGGCTCCTGGGATTCACCACCCAATATTTCAGTCCAGTACTTGCCAAAAGTATTCAGAAATATTGATTAATTTGTTCTTAGTATAAAATATTACATGGCCCTTGTGAAAGTTGTTTAAAAATGCAGAAACTGTAAAGAAAAAATAAAAATTGCTTACTATCTCTTCATCTAGAGATAACCACTCTTAATGATTTGGGGAGATTTCCTTCTAATCTCTTTTCCATTCAAATGAACAGAAATTGCATTCATTTTAAAGATATAGGTTTCTGTTATAGGCTCACATTGTATCTTTTTTTTTTAAGCTTAAACTTCTTTTATTATTATTATTATTATTTTTGTTTTTGAGACAGAGTCTCACTTTGTCTCCCTCAGTACAGTGTGGTGGCATCATAGCTCACAGCAACCTCAAACTCTTGGGCTCAAGTGATTCTCTTGCCTCAGCCTCCCAAGTAGCTGAGACTATAGGTGCCTGCCCCAGTGCCTGGCTGTTTTTTTTTTGGTTGTTGTTGTCATTGTTGTTTAGCTGGCCTGGGCCGGCTCTGAACCTGCCAGCTCAGCTGTCCTACCCACTGAGCTACCGGCGCCTCCCGCTTAACTTTCTCTTGTTAGCATTGTATCTGTGCATGGCATTCAATATTTTATGAGTATGATATGACTTTTAACGAGGCATGCTATTCCAGTCTATGGCTGTAATATAATTTAGCCATTTGTGGCATTTACTGGATAGAGTTCCCCAGTTTGACGTGAAAGTTGGCGAGTGAGACATTTTGTATGTCCCAAAGGGGAGGAGAGAGATCTCCCACAATCCCCAATGAGATGCTTTTTGTTCAAAGCTGTCCATTGAGTTTTCTCCATGGGGTGGCAGACCCTGACAGGGGAGGTGAACGATGGTTCCCATGGTTCCGTGCTCCGTGTTGATTTAGTTGCCATCATTGTCTGGTGACCCCCTTTGCTCTTCTGTCCCTATGCTGGGCACAGAATCAGCTCCATTCTGTGCCTCCTCCCCCTGTGACCACTCTGGTCTTCTCCCCTCAGTGGCCACTCATGCGGTCTGCCTTGTGTTGAGTTGATTGTCCTCCCTGCTGGGCTGGCTCCACATTCTCAGTTTTCCTATTTTTCAGTTTTTGTTAATTCTCTTCCCTTCCTCTCTACCTCCCTTTCTTTCCTCCCTTCCTCTCTCTTTCTTTCTTTGGTTTTGTGGAGGTATGTTTGACAAATGAAAATGGTCCGTATTTACAGAGTACACGTGATGTTTCCGTATCTGTATGTATTGTGAAATGGTTACTGTAATCAAGCTAATTAGCACATCCATCCCCTCATAAGATGATTTTATTATTTTGGTAGTAGGAACCTTTACTATCTACTCTCCCAGCAATTTTCAAGTATATACAATACATTCTTATTAATTGTAGTCACCCTGCTGGATCAAACCTCTTGAAACAGGAAAGTATCGGGCGCATGCCAACATTAGCAAGAGAAGGCAGAAGAGAAATTTGCTCTTGTTGGGGCACAGTACTTTACAGTTTATAAATCCTTACCTGTCCTGGCAGAAGTACTTAGAGATGTCTCCGAGGGCCACAGCGATTCACTCACAGTGTTGGGAGTCACAAATTGGACCTGGGGTTTGCAACTGTTTTCCATTTCAAGGATGAGGCAGTGTAGGTGGTACCTTGGATGGGAGAGCAGCCTTCAATGGCAAAAAGAATTCTGCTGGAATCTCAACTTTATCTTGACGTCTTGTGGGACTTGGACAGATAATTTGAGTAATCTTCTGAGCTTCAATCTTTGTCTGTAATTGAGCAATGATAATCAGCCCTAATTCACAGTCTTGGGCAAGGGTTGAAAGACACGATACATCATAAAAGTTCAGGAAGGACCGCCATTTATTCTGTTTGCCTTGCTGTTTCTGCATTCAAGGTCAATGTTAACCTTTTCAATGAACAATACAGAACGGAAATTGATGTGATTCCCATGGAACGATCCCTTACGTGTGTGTGTGTGTGTGTGTGTGTGTGTGTGAAATGGATGTACTTGGGTTTGACTGAAGCAACAAGAGCTTTTAATTATTCCAATCTGATGAGGAGCTGGAGACCAAGTTTGAAAGCATCTTCATGGGCACATTTGTTTGATATTTTGTTTGTTTTTTGAAACAGAGTCTCACTTTGTCACCCTCAGTAGAGTGCTGTGGAGTCACAGCTTAGAGCAACTTCAAACTCTGGGGCTCAAGTGATTCCCCTGTCTCAGCTACCCAAGTAGCTAGGACTACAGGTGCCTGCAATGATGCCTAGCTATTTTTAGAAATGGGGTCTAACTCTAGCTCAGGCTGGTCTCAAGCCTGTGAGTTCAGTCAGTCCACCCACCTAGACCTCCCAAAGTGCTAGGATTGCAGGTGTGAGCCACCACACCTGATCCTGCACAGGCATATCAGAATCAGATACCTAACTTTCATTTCTCCATGCCTGCAGTGTTGGGAGGCTCTGCAGTTCCAGCTGTGAGGGCCTGGATCCCACCCTCCCAGTTCCCTGGCCCATGGTCCCTTTCTGGGCCCCTGCACTGTGGAGCTTCCTGGTTCCAGGTGGGCAGCTTGGCTGCCCTCAGGCTTTGGAGCCAGATTGAAGCTTTCATATCCGCTTCTCAGCCCACAGTGACCTTTGTTTCACACCCGAGGCTGTGTTTTGTGAGCCAGAGATGGATGTAGGGGGTGCAGAATGAATGTCCTTTGCTGTGGAGAACAATTTTTCCCAACATCTGCTCATAAACACGCGTTTCCTCGAAAAGTCACGCTAGCCTCCCGCTGGCCATTGGTGCTGCTCTTTCAGGCTGAACAGCAGCAGAGTCCCAGTCACCTTCCGGAAGCACCTTGCGGCAATTTGCTAATTATTTTTATGATGCCAGGTCAGCAGTAAAGGTGGCCTTCCTGCCTCGCTCTTGCTCCAGAGCCATGTGACCAAAGAGACCATTTTTCAAACCGGAGCTTGAGTGGGCAGCCTGCCAGGGGAGGATGGTGCTGGACACTCTGGCCGACTGGCCTGTGCCCCTTTCCCTCCCCTGGTCTTTGTCCTCATTCTGGGAATGTGTCCTTCCCGGAATTGAAAGGTGTATTATTTTTCCAGGGCTACCGTGACAAAGTAGCACAAACAAGGTGACTTTAAGCAGTGGAAAAGCTTTCTTTCCCAGTCTGAAAGCTGGAATTCAGAAGTCAGAGTGCTGGAGGGATCCTGTTCCTCAGAAGGCTCCAGGGAGGTTCTGCTCCAGCTTCTGGGGTTGCCGGAAACTCTCAGAAGCCCCTGGCTTGCAGCTGCTCCCCTCCACTCTCTGCCTCTCACATCAAGTGGCACGGAGCCATGTTCTCCCTGCCTGTGTCTGTCTCTGTGTCTCTTCTCTGATAAGAACATCAGTCCGAGGCAGGGCACAGGGGCTCACACCTGTAATCCCGGCACTCTGGGAGACCAAAGTAGGTGGATCGCTTGACCTCAGGAGTTCAAGACCAGCCTGAGTAAGAGTAAGGCCCTATCTCTACTAAAAATAGAAAAATTAGCTGGGCTTTGTGTCAGGCACCTGTAGTTCCAGCTACTGGGGAGGTTTAGGCAAGAGGATCACTGGAGCCCAAGAGTCTGAGGTTGCTGAGAGCTATAAGGCCACAGCACGCTACCAGGGTGGCAAAGTGACACTCTGTCTCAACAAAAAAGAACATCAGTCCTGTTGAATCAAGGGCCCACCTTGCTCCCATAAGACCTCATCTTAACTCCTTACAACTGCAATGACTATTTCCAAGTAAGGTCACAGTAAGGTGCTGGTAGTTAGTGTTTCTGTATTTTCTTTTTTTTGGGGGGTGCATAATTCAAATCATCATAGAACATACCTAAACGTACCTCATTTACAAAAGCTTAGGGCATTATTTGTAATCATTTACCAGGCCTGGGACTGGTTAGGACCTGCTGTGTTTGTAGGTAAGAAGAGGGTAGCTCAGCGCCAGGCTTACACCAGTGGGATGGGGGCACACATGTGCTTTACAGCAGTGACTTCCGTGAGTTCCATGCATCTGTCTGAGTGAGCATGCCCCTTTCCATACACAGTTACCGATAAAATCATAGTCTTCCGATGAATAAAGAAAAAGATGACTCTCATTTCCATCCTGAGCCAACGTGCATATTCTAAGGGCTCCCTCATTCTAGAGGCACTTCTTCTGCAACAAAAGGCTTTTTCTAGCCTGGAGGAAAAAATATATGTGATCATATTAAAAGTACCACAGGAAAGTTAGAACCCTAGAGTTAGTCATTGCAGAAAAGGCTGACCTCTTTTAACTAAACAGGGCAGCTTTGAAATTTAATGGAAACATTTCAAGATGTCCTATAATGTGACACACACTATTCCTATTAGTTATTCCATAAAACATGGGCATTTATTTCCGAGATGGCTTTCATCTAAAGAGCCTCAGATATCACACTCATTTTATAAATTATACTGTCCATGGGGCTTCTGTGTCCTGTTCACTTTTCTTTTCAAATTCCATGGGGGTGAACCCTCGAATCCCCCTCCCTCCACCCATTCCCCCCTCCCTCCCCCTTCCCCGTATCCTTAGGTTGTTATTAGATTATAGCTTTCATATAAAAGGTATAAATTAGTTTCATAATAGGGGTGTGTACATTGGATACTTTTTCCTCCATTCCAGAATAATATTTTTAAAACAAAGGTCATGTCATTCATCTGTTTGAAACCTTCTAATGGCTTTCAGTTTCGAAAAAGAAAAATTCAAATTTCTGATTGACTTAATTACAGTCAAGACCGTAATAAAGACCTCAAAATACAGTGGCTTAAATAACATAGCTGATTATTTCTCTCTCACACAGTCAGGCCTGGCAGGATGGTTCTCCATGAGGTCATTTGGAAACCAGACCGCTCCCATCTTGTTGCTCCCCCATCCCTCAGGCTGGTATGTTGCCTTTATTTGCATGGTTGAGAAAGAGACAAGTTAAAGACAAGCAATTTTCCTTCATTCAAGGGAGGTGGGTGTTGCTCACATTCCATTAACAATAGTCACATACTTCACGGCAAAGACGGCTGGACATCCAGATAGAGGTCTTTTTCCAAGGAAGAAAAAGAGTAGATTTTGGAAGGATGCCTAGTAGTCTGCCATCCTTACTATGGCCTCCATGGCCTCATGGCCTCAAGGGTCTGGTCCCTGCAGCCCTTCAACATCATCTCCTACATCCTTCCTCCTTCATTAATTCCAAGTCACAGTGGCTTCCTGTTTTTTGAACATTCTGAACTCTTGCCTACCTCCAGCACTGTGCACTTGCTCTCTCTTTCCTTGGAACTCTGCCCAGTGATCCTCATAACCTTGGTTTCTTCATATAACAACTTGATAATTTCCCTTCCTAACAGAGTCCTTCTCTGAACACTCCTCTAGTATTATCCCCCAACTTGATGCTCAAGTCTATAATCCTGATTTATATTTGTATTAACACTGATACTTTTATGAAACAAAAGTATCCTTTTATTATATACTATTATTATTACACAAGTAATAAAGTTTACTTGTGTATTGACTTTCTCCCTAACTGGAGTCTGAGCTCCATGAGGGGAGGAAGCCTTATTTGTCTTAATTTTATTCACTGCTGTAACCTCAGTGCCAAGACCATTTTATAGACATGGTGATCATCCAACAAATAATTTTAAAAATAAGCTGATTATAAGGATAAAAGGATTCTAAGCAATATTTCCCCATCTCATCCTTGTGCAATTATCTTTTAGATCAAAATGTAAGATCGTGCATTTGTCTCTCCTAATTTCATTGCATTAGATTTGGGCTATTGTTCCAGTCTATAGAGCTAGCTCTCCTGGGATGTGATTCTGGACCTTTCACTGCCCATGAATCTGCAGGTCCTTCCCAGCATCTCACGTTCAAGGGCAGTCAGGTTCTTCTCTTGCACGTATCAGTGGACACTCAAGGTTCCTGTTTACTGTACCTCCTTTCATATGAACTTCTACAATCTCTACAGTGATTTGCAAAGAAAGAACTAAGTGTAATGGGGAACAATGAACAAGGGTTCAGAAGGTCTAGATGCCAGCTCTAGTTTCACTGCTGTCTTTTTTTATTTTTTATTTTTAAATCACTTTAAGATAGTAATTCCCCTCTTTGTGGTCTTGATTTTTTTCATCTATAAAGAGAGGAACTAATACCTGTTCTGCTTTCCTTAGAGTTGTTATAAGCATTAGGTAACTACATATATAAATATGTTATGGAACAATTTAAAATCTACTGGAAAGAAGGCAGTATCCCAAGATAGCCAGGACCAGATGCCAGGAGTGAGGGAGAGTCCATGCCACACGGGGAGTCCAGGGGAGGCCCCAAGGCTGTTCTCTGGAGTGTGTCTCCAAAATCATCAGCCCCACAGTTCACGGTACACAGTTGGGCACCTCATCCTTTCTTCCCCTGATTTTCATGCCCAACATGGAGATACTTTCTCAAAAAAGATGCAAGATACCCTTTGTGATAGATGACAAGATAGAAGCCTTGCTAAGAAGGGAGACTTTTTAAATACTGTTATAGCCAGTTGAAGCCATGACCTTGTCTTGGCACATACTAAAGTCTCTCAAAAATGACAAAGGAAATTGTGTTCATAACAAAGAAAGTGTTTAAAATCCTTTTTTCATCACTCTCCAAATCCCATATGAATGATGGTTATACCCCAAGTCTTCTTTTTCCCTTCTCCAAACTCTCCTACTCCATCCTGACCATGATCTTGTATCCTCTTCTGTCCCATAGTCTGCTTGTTCCTGTAAATCAACTGAGCCAGGCCCGCCTCCTTTGGGGTCTTGTCCTGTGAACCCTTCACACCATTTTAGAACACAGAATTGCAGAAGCTGAGCTGGCTGTTGAGAGTTTGGTGTGTGCTGAGGAGAAGGAGGTTGAGGAGTGCTCATAGCATTGATATTTTTTAGCTATTACACTGACTTATTGCCTTTTAGACTAAAAGAAACTGAGGATGTGGTGGAGAGGAAGAGAGCAGATCTCAGGCCTAGCAGAGGTAAAGTGGATTTGTCAGTGGTTTAGCCTCCCTCTGCCTGGACAGGATATTTTCCAGGCCCCTGCGTCGTCCAACCCTGATACCTCTATCTTACGTACTTAGTGTATCCTCTTTTCTAGTTCTCTTGAATGTGGGAACAGGAATTACTAGTATAATGAAAACACGTACAACTTTTGACCTATGAACTGGTTGCTTCCTTCAGGTCCCAGACCCAGATCATCAAGAAACTCTACAGCTACAAATAAATCATCAGCTGGGGTGAGCAGCTGTGATAGGGTCTCAGGTGTTTCCACTTCCAAAATATGCAGCCATCCTATCTCCAAACTTCTTGCCCATGGCTTAAAAGTAAGAAGAATCCCCATCTCCTGCTCCCCCAAATCCTCTATACTTATATGTGAAAGGGACAAGTTTCTTTGAAAAGTTACTTAACTTCTGGCTCGGCGCCTGTGGCTCAAGTGGCTGGGGCGCCAGCCACGTGCACCCAGGGTGGTGGGTTCGAGTACAGCCCGGACCCGCCAAGCAACAATGATGGCTGCAGCCAAGGCATGGCCAGGCGTTGTGGTGGGTGCCTGTGGTCCCAGCTGCTTGGGAGGTGGAGGCGGGAGACTCGCTTGGGCCCAGGAGTTGGAGGTTGCTGTGAGCTGTGATGCCACTGCACTCTACCCAGGCGGACAGCTTGAGGCTCTGTCTCAAAAAAAAAAAAAAAAGAAAAAAGAAAAGTTACCTAACTTCTACTCCAGTGTATGGCTAGGCCAAAAGCCTCAAGGTGACTGAGATCGTTTGCACGGGCTGCGACGTGTCCTGGAGGTAAAGGCATTTGGGCACATTCAACCTGTACAGTAGCAACTGCTTTCCAGCCCTCCTGAGGTCAGAGCTTTCAGAGTATCATAAAATTATTTCACTTTGGTTTAGTTAAGCTAACAGTGCAGAAGCCACACAACATAGTAGTAGGAAGGATCCAAAGAAAGAATATTTTCAAAGAACTTACATTCCTGTGAGAGGCCAAACACACAAAAAGAGATCTTTTGGATTAATGTACAGAACACAGAGACAGGACAAAGACTGCTGCAGAATCATGAAACTGGCTATGAGTTCAGCCTGTGGGAGTGGGGCTTCCTTAAGGCAGAGATTGCGAACTGACTCTTAAACTGTGTGTAAGAAAGTGTCCAAAGAGGGGGAAGTAAGGAATTCTATAATAAAGGGATAAAGGTGCAAAACAACCCCATGTACGCCAGCTCTGCAAGTGGTTCTGCATATTAGAGCATAGCAAGGAAGCAGACAGGAAGAAGAGGTAGTAGCTGCCAATGGACCATGATGGCAGCAAGGGCTTGGATCACTCAGAGCCTCGTGTGTGCACTAAGGTTCTTGCCTTTTTGTCAAAAAAATTGTGAATTTGGCTCGGTGTGTATAGCTCAGCAGCTAGGATGCCAGCCACATGCACCGGAGCTGGTGGGTTCAAACCCAGCCCAGGCCTGCCAAACAACAATGACAACTACAACCAAACAATAGCCGGGCATTGTGGCGGGCACCTGTAGTACCAGCTACTTGGGAGACTGAGTCAAGAGAATCGCTTAAGCCCAAGAGTTTGAGGTTGCTGTGAGCTGTGACACCACAGCACTCTACCAAGGGTGACATAGTAAAACTCTGTCTCAAAAAGAAAAAAGTTTGTGAAAAGCTGACAGTGACAGAGTCAGATGTTGAGTATCTGAATTTCAACAGAAGTACTTATTGAATTTTCTGCTTACAAGATGTGCACATTTGGAATTTTACCACTGCAGGTCATTATCAAGATACTTATGACATGGCTGCACGTGAGTGCAGGTAATGCCTCTGGACTACCCTGGTGGATGGAGTATGTGATGCTCCAGGGTTTTACCTGGAACCTGGGGCCTAGGAACCCGCTGTGGTGCACAGCCTCCCTGGGATGCAGCCCAGCGCTCCATCATCCAGTCTTCTGGGCAGGTCAGCAGAGCCTGCAGCTGGGTCACCGTCTACCACAAGCCAGAGTTAAATAGCTGCCTTTAACTCCTTCTATTTCTTTCTTTTTTTTTTTTTTGAGATGGAGCCTCAAGCTATCCCCCTGGGTAGAGTGCCATGGCATCACAGCTCACAGCAACCTCCAACTCCTGGGCTCAAGCGAGTCTCCTGCCTCCGCCTCCCAAGTAGCTGGGACC
>CAUYQV010082580.1:0-29136 GCA_963574575.1 Galagoides demidoff
TGGCGTTTGCTGTTCGGGACGCGGGGGGAGACCCTTCCCTGAAGGCGAGCAGGGGGAGGCCCTAAGCTTAATGCGAGCTGTGGGAGACCCTACACTGTATGCGAGCAGGGGGAGGCCCTACTCTGAAGGCGAGCAGGGGGAGAATCTATGCTGAAGGCGAGCAGGGGGAGACCCTACACTGAAGGCGAGCAGGGGGAGACCCTACGCTGAAGGTGAGCAGGGGGAGACCCTACACTGAAGGCGAGCAGGGGGAGGCCCTACGCTGAAGGTGAGCAGGGGGAGAGTCTACACTGAAGGGGCAGACCTTTGTACACATGGTGGTCATGTCATGTGACTGCCATTCTCTGTGTGCCCAGTGTCAGCTGACTGGACTAAGGCAGGCATCTGATCCAAGGCTGGCAACTCACATTCACTTTCTCTCAAACCTGTATTAGGAGAGAAGAAAGCCAGGCCTAGAAAGTTGAGTAGATTTGGATCCAGTGGCTGTGCTGGGATTTTGTGCAAGTGGAAGGAGTTCAGTTGAGTAAGAGGAGAGAGAGGAGTGTGAAAACCAGAGACCTGGAGACTGTGGTGAGAGTCTCAGAGAGATGAAAGACCGTGATGTTATTGGAAGGAAAGGAGAATAGCCCTTTCTAATAGATTTGGATATCTCTTTTCTGTGTCCATGCAACAAATTCCTTTCTTGAACCAGCATGGGTGAGTTTTACTCTTTGATACTAAACCCCATGACCATTATCAACTAGACCAGTGATTTTCAACTGGTGCCATAAAAAAACTTAGGTGTGCTGTGAAAATTTTTAAAGATCATTAATTAATTTTCAAAAGAAGTTCAAAGCATAATAAGTATATTCTTTCTTTTTATATACAGAGTCGCACTTTATCACCCTCAGTAGGATGCTGTGGCATTATAGCTCAGAGCAACCTGAAACTCCTGGGCTTAAGTTATTCTCTTGCCTCAGCCTCCCAAGAAGCTGGGACTACAGTAAGGTGACCAGATTTTAACATTGGTAAAGTGGGACACCGTTGGGGGGGCCTGACAACAATGCAAACTTTGATAAGCAGTTCTCGATAATCAGTTCTCAACAATTATTTGTTATTATTAAAGTTTAACATTATAAAATTAACAAAAATAATATAAAATGCATATCCTGGTGAAATAGCTACGTGGCATGGTATATTCCCTTCCTGTTCTCCCGTGTTCTCTAGCTTGTCCATTCTTTCCAAAAATCGAGGCTTTTTAAAAACGCTGCAGGACGCAGGACAAATTGTTAAAAATTGGGACTGTCCTGCCCAAAGTGGGATGTCTGGTCACCTTACTTGGTGGGAGGAGGGAGGGGTGCTACTAGTTTGTTCCAGACAGTTTGGCTCCTTCTGAGCTAATTGTCCTTGCCTAGAAGCAAGGGAGGGAGCCAGGCTCCTTCTAATATCTTGCCTAGGAGGGGAGTAGGGAGTTTACATTAGCCTTTTCATTCCCAAATGGAGTTACATTAACCATTTCAGCAGCCCAAACCGTATATTCCCTTTCCGTTCTTCTGCTGGCCCCCAGCTGGTCATACATTCTTTCCAAAAATCGGGACTTTTTAAAAACACCATGGGACACAGGACAAATTGTTAGAAATCGGGACGTCTGGTCACCTTAGACTATAGGCACCTGCCACAATGCCCGGCTATTTTTAGAGATGAGGTCTCCCTCTTGCTCAGGCTGATCTCAAACTCATGAGCTCAGGCAATCCACCTGCCTTGGCTTCCCAGAGTGCTAGGATTACAGGCATAAGCCAACTCAGCCTTCTTTTTTTCTTTCTTTTTGATCAACATAATTTAAGTGTGCTGTGGACGTTTAACTATAGGTTTGAGTTGCCATGAGATAAGAAAGGTTGAAAAATACTGAGCTAGACCTTGGGAGGTGCACAAGAAAAATATGAATGCTTAAGGATATTAAGGGCATCCAGATGGGGGCAGAGGATGTCAAACTCTAGCTCTTTGCCAATGATATGATCTTATACTTAGAAAACTCCAGAGACTCAACCACAATACTTGATCACTGGAAGTGATCAAGAAATACAGTAATGTCTCAGGGTATAAAATCAATGTTCACAAATCAGTAGCCTTTGAATATGACAATAACCACCAAGTTGAGAAGCAAATCAAGGACAGGATTCCCTTCACAGTAGCTTCAAAGAAAATGAAATACCTAGGAATACAACTAACAAAAGAGGTGAAGGATCTCTACAAAGAGAATCGTGAAACCCTAAGAAAAGAAGTAGAAGACATTAACAAATAAAAGAACATATCATGCTCTTGGCTGGAAAGAATCTACATTGTTAAAATGTCTATTCTACCCAAAGCAATCTACAGACTCAATGCAATTCCCATTAAAATGCCAACATCATACTTTGAAGAACTAGAAAACAATAGTTCTTTATTTTGTAAGGAACCAGAAAAAACTCACGTAGCCAAGCAATTCTTAGTAATAAAAACTAAGCAAGAGGCATCACTCTGCCAGACTTCAGGTTATATTACAAGTCTACAGTGATCAAAACAGCTGGGCTAAAATCAGGCCTGGAGCTTTAGGTGGGCTGTTGAGGGTGGCTGGTTCTGACGACATCGTAACTAGGCACTTGGATCTCAAGGCCTGGTAAATCTGTTCTCTCTGGCACTACAGGAGTGTGGAGACCTCAAGACCTGTTTCTCCTTGTTCCCATTGTCCCCTGTACCTTTCAGGGGAGAACTTTGGCTTGTTTGAGAGCTTTCTCAATCTACCTGACATGGCTGCACCGAAAGTCGAGCCTGGAACCCATTCAGGTAGATAGAGCCCTGTTTATCCCAAGATCAGAGAGGTTAAGTTAGAGGCTTTCAGAAACTTGAGACTGTGTGCCCAGAGCTATGTAATATGCGGTTTGAACATGCCCCACCTACTCTGGGAGATTGGTGCTGGAGAGGAATAATGATTACTGCTGAAGCTCCAAGATCCTAGGCTCAGAGGAGAGGCTATCCTTTATTCTTTGGGTGCACATAGTAAGAACAGACTAGGGCCAACAGGAGTTCTCAAATGTGCTAGAGAACGGTGCCAGCTTGTGAGTACTTCCAGAAACCTTGGAACTCTCTCCTAGGTTCCCCATTTCCTCTCCCTTTGTTTTTCCCTTCTCCGTCTTCTCTTCCCTGCCTCCACCCACCCAGCAAAACATGTCAGGCATCTCCTACGAACAGCAGGCAGGGCCGTGGGGACATGTGTGGAACTAATGACAGTACAGTGAGTTCCTTGTCTGTTTGTTTATATGAGCAGTGATCAGAGACTACATGCTCTTATGCTTCCTGTCTTTAGAAGTGTATGCCCAGAGTCATGAGGAAGTGTGGGAGTGGATCCAGGCCAAATCCTATCCATCACTGGAAAGCAATTCCAAATGCAGGCGTTTGCAAAGGGTGGTAGCTATTTTGCAAAGCACAGCATATTATATATCATTATTCTATCTCATATTTGAGTACCTTCAGGATTACATTGTAAGCAGTTCATCTACGGGAATTGTGTTCTCTCTTCTGTAAAACGGTGACTGCAGTGTCATTTACCCAGTGGGGATACAATAAATATTAATTACTGGTGGCTTATCCCTTAACATAATTTTCCCCTTCAGATTAATGAAGCAGATTCCTGATAAATGTACTTGTCTCTCCAGAGTTTCATTTGCCAAGGCTCAAATGATGTAAAGGATTTGCCTGGAGGCGTGAAGTTTTTCTCCAATTTTTTTCTTTCCTCTTTAAGCACCCTTTGGAGATGCATTGCTTTCTTGAAAATAATTGGCACTAGTGAAATTAATTGTAGCTGGAAAAGAAAACTAGGTGGTCATGTTGTTGTCCGCTACTTTGGGTGGATATTTGAACTGAAAAGATTGATTAAGTTTTAAAACTGAATGGCAGGCGTTGTAGGGTAGAGTTAAGGCTCAGTTCTACACGCTGCCAAGCTAACGTTTACAATATGCCTGTCTGTTGGCCTGTTTTCATCAGGAATTCTTAGAGACACCCTACTCTCCTTGCAAAATTAAAATAATGTCCCCTAGATGGAGATTAAATATCTAGAAATGTAGAGGTTCTTTGAGATAGGCTGACAATGTATGTAGAACACAAGTGAACGAAGATGAAGCAATCTCAGGAAAATGTTTTAATTTCATGCTTGTTGATCTTTGGTTTGTAAGGTTACATTCTACAAGAGAGACGACTGATACACTCTTTAGCATTTACTAAGAAATGGAAGTAGATTAATCAGAAGGCTTCTGAAGTTGGTCCGTAAAGCCACAGTTTTGCTTTTGTTTCTGTTTTTTTTATGATGTATGTTTAACGGTTTCTGATTGGGGAATGAGGAGAAACTTAAAACACTGGAATGAAACTGCCACACTATGTACAGAACTGTGCCTAACCCTAATATTCGATTTTTGCTTATGAATTGTGTTTTCTTTTCTGTGAATTTTACCCTCGAGGAGTTTGCTGTCTATGTTCTCATTCCGTTTGGGATGAACGGGCCCAGGAGACAAGCCAGCTTGCTCCTAAGAATCTGCTCACTTCCAGGTGGAAGGCCATGGAAGACGAGCCTCAGCGTGGGTGTTGGCTTCTGTGCTGTGATCTGTACAAGTGGCCATGTTCCATGCGCTTCTTCTCATCAGGAGAGAGAGAGTAGAGAAGTCTGGATCTTGAACACTGGACTTTAGTCCTTACATCTCTGCTTCCGTGGGTGATGATTCAGGCAAATGGCGTTCACCCTTTCATCCCCAGGGTTGTGTAATGAGGATAGCAGTAATATCCCCTGCCTGAGGCCAGGGCAGAGCCAGGAGGATTAGAGACTGTGAATCTCCCTCACTCCCACCATGTGAAATGGCTCCGTTTCTAGTCTTCATGTTCATGGCCATTACTGCTAATGGCCATTTATACTGGAAGGGTTTTGAAGAGAGTGAGAAGAACAGGGGAAAGATGGGGAGAGAAGCAAAGGGCTACTTTGTGCTTTTTTTCTTCAGCTAAGTGCTGGGCTAAAATCAGGCCTGGAGCTTTAGGCGGGCTGTTGAGGGTGGCTGGTTCTGAGGACATCGTAACTGGGCATTTGGACCTCAAGGCCTGGTAAATCTGTTCTCTCTGGCACTATGGGAGTGTGGAGCCCTCAAGACCTGTTTCCCCTTGTTCCCATTGTCCCCTGGGACCTTTCAGGGGAGAACTTTGGAGTGTTTGAGAGCTTTCTCAATCCACCTGGTTCTCCCAACAGTCCTCCCTCCCTTTCCTTTCCATTGCTGGGTACCATCATGCCCCCTCCCAGGTGTCAACATGGCTTCTTCTGTCCGTACAAAGGAAAACACACCCTGACTCTCTCTTTAGTCTTAAATTTCTCTTTCTCTATCGGCTATGGAAACTTATTATTAACCTTTCTTTACCCTGCCTTATTCAAAAGCATGAACAATGAATTGAAACAATAAAATACTGGTGTTGATTTTTTGCCTATGAAGTTGGTTAAGAAAAAAGATAATAGGGAGTGGTCCCTGTGGCCCAAGGAGTAGGGACCCAACCCCATATACCAGAGGTGGTGGGTTCAAACCTGGCCCCAGCAAGAAACTGAAAAAAAAAAAAAAAGATGATGGAGAATGACAAAAAAGAGGACAACTTACATAACCACTGAGAGAATATGAATTGGTATAATTTTTTTTCCTCTGGTGAGCTGACAGTATTTATCAAAATTCTTAACTCTTCAATAACATTAAGTCCAGCAATTCCTCTTCCAGGAAAATTATTAAAAAGTTATGCTAAGATTGAGCTGCAGAGAAGTTTATTGAGTTGTAATTTGTTGTAGAGAAGTGAGACATCATCATAATGTCTGTGCAGCAGGGAATTGGGCAGTGAGTTATGGCATATTTATGTGATGGAATATTCTGTACTATTTAAATGGTATTATAGAAATTTATGGACATGGTATATTAAATCAAAAAGGTTATAAACATTATTATGGTGTGTAACCATTTTCATGAAAAGTAAAAGTACATACAAGTCAGCACCCCCCCGTATCTGCAGGTCCTGCGTCCATGGATTCTACAAACCGAAGATCAAAAATATTTAGGGGAAAAAAATGGATGGTTGTGTCTGTACTGAACACATACAGGCTTTTGCCTTCTTATTATTCCCTGAATAATGCAGGATGACAGCTCTCCACAGAGCATTTACATTCTATTAGGTATTGTAAGTAATCAGAGATGATTTATAAGTATATGAGAGGATGTGCATAGGTTATTTGCAAATACTAGGCAGTTTCATGTAAGGGACTTGAGCATCCCTGGATTTTTGGTATCTGGGGGTGGGGGTCCTGGAACCAACTCCCCATGGATACTGAGGGATAGCTGTACAGTTGACCCTTGAACAATACCAATTTGAGCTACGCAGGTCCACTTAGACATGGTATTTTTTCAATAAAAGTTCCACCAAGTGTGTCTGCCTCTCCTGTTTTCCCTTCCACTTCCTTGATCTCTGACACTTCCACCACCTCTGAGATAGCGAGACCAGCCCTTCCTCTTCCCCCTCCTCCTCAGCCTACCCGATGTGAAGATGACAAGGATTAAGACATTATGACACTCCACTTCCACTTGATGAATAGTATATATACATATTTTTTCTTCTTTATGATTTTTAGTAACATTTTCTTTTCTCTAGCCTAGCTTACTTTATTATAAGAATATAGTACACAGCACATATAACATACCAACTATGTGTGAATTGACTGTTTATGTTATTGGTAAGGCTTCTGGTCTACAGTAGTTAAATAGAAATTTAACTATTAATAGTTAAATTAATAGTTATTAATAGGAGACAAGAGTTATATGCAGATTATTGATTTAGGAGTATAAGCTTTGCTAATCCCCATGTTTCCAAGGGTCAGCTGGATATATACATTAAAAATTGGCCAGGTATGGCAGTTCCTACCTGTAATTCACAGCATGTTGGGAGGCTGAGTTAGGAGGATTGAGGCCAGTCTGCACAACACAGTGAGACCCTATATCGACCAAAAATATAAAAATTAGCTAGGCACACTAGGAGGCACCTGCAGTCCTAGCTAATCAGGAGGCTAAAGAAGGAGGATCACTTGAGCCCAGGAATTTGAGGTTACAGTGAGCTATGATGATGCTGCTAAGTAGCCTGGGAGAACAGAGGGAGACTCTATATCAAAAAAAAAAAAAAAGCATGCACGCACACACACACAAAAACCAAAACCATAAAAATTTTGTAAGTTCCTATGCTGAGATTTTGACATTTATCCCTGGTATGGGATATATTATGGATATTTTTCTTCTATTTGATTATTCTTTTCTGTGATTAGTATTACTTTCATGTTAGAAAAAGAAAAGGAAGGTATTTTTAGTTCAAACCATGGCAGAATGCTGCCGGCTACAGACTGCAGCCGCAACCACACTCAGGTTTGGGTACCTGTTACTCACAAGTCAAACTCGAGAGACCAGTTGGTAGAAGGAGAAGCAGGTTTATTCAAGAGCCAACAACCTAAGGATGTGGTGGACTAATGTCACAAAGACCATCTCAAGTCCCTCAGGAGGACTAAAGGGTTTTTAAAGGGGAAAGGGGCTTAGGAAACCATGTTCAGGGATGGCTATGTGGAGGTCAGTGGCTCTTGTTCTGACGGTTATCTTGAGTAATGGGCCAAGTGGTGGTCTCATCAGAATTGAAGGTCAACTGCTCAGCATTTTCCTCCAGGAGGAACTGGCAATCTGGGTTCTGCACTTATTGATCAATGCTAGTTCCCGAAATTCTTTTTTCTTTAGAGATGGAGTCTCACTTTATTGTCCTCGGTAGAGTGCCATGGTGTCACAGCTCATGGCAACCTCCAATTCCTGGGCTTAGGCGATTCTCTTGCCTCAGCCTCCCGAGTAGGTGGGACTACAGGTATCTGCCACAATGCCTGGGTATTTTTTGTTGCAGTTTGGCTGAGGCTGGGTTCAAACCCAGCACCCTTAGTATATGGGGCCAGTGCCCTACTCACTGAGCCATAGGTGCTGCCCAGTTTCTGAGATTCTAAAGCAAGCACACAATTAGGCATTATAAAAGAAAGAGTGATTATTTGCTTTAAGAGGAAGTGATTGCTGATGTTAAAGAGCTGCTGTAGAAACCTTGGTTTTAGGGCCTAATGTGGTGCCCTAAGCCTGTAAGGCCAGCACTTTCAGAGGAAGAGTTGGGAGGATTGCCTGAGTTGTTTAAGACCAGCCAGGGCAAGGTAGCACTCCATTTCCAAAAACAAAATAAAACAAAATTAGCCGAGTATGGTAAAAGGAGTTATGATTGTGCCATTGCACTCCAGCCTAGGCGATAGAGCAAGACTCTGTCTCTAAAAATACATACATAAATGAAAAATAAGTTAAAAAATAAAAGAAGAAACGAAGCCCTAGTTTCAGAAGTTGTGCAAGGGAGGGAGGCACGCCTTGCATCCAGAGAGAATTATTAGCACCTCATGATCCACATTCAGGACCTGTGTCTTTGTGTGTGGGGGCAGAAGGGGCGGATAAATCAGTGGTGAAGAAGGCGCTTGTTTACTGACCCCGTCCCTTCTACTCAGAATCCTGCAAGCACCCTTTTATCCCGCCCCTCTTTCATCTTAGATAATAAACGTAAGGTCAAACATCAGAATGTTGAACTTCAAAATTCCATTATTCTGCCCTGCCTCCCACAGATGGAGGTGGACAGACAAATTTGGGGTTATGGCTTAAGTCATTTAGTAATAGCCAACCTTGGTAAGGACAGCATGAGTCCAATGCAAAGTGGGTGTGGATCCAGAAAGTAGACAAGTATCTAAAAATGATGAATGCTTCTCTCCTGTTCATTTTCTGAAAGGGAGAATAGATTCTGTTGCCAGACAGAATAATACAGCCTTCCAGCTGGCCAGTTAGATCTGTTTATGAAGCGATCTTTGACTTGGAAGAGGAATCAGATGTTTGCACTCATACACCTTTGAAAGAAAGGCAGGCTTTTATGCTCTAAGGCATAACAAATGACTACAGGCTAGAGACTCTCCTCCCCAATCCAGAGCTGGGGACATCCCAAGGGGGCTCCTGCCAAAATGAGCACCTGTGCTGGTGGGCTGGCGACTCCATCCCCTCACTGAGAGGCCGGGGTAAGAGGTGTGGGGAAGCTCCTTCTGTTCCAGCTAAGAGCAGTAGAGGCCCCAGATGCAGTAGGTAAACTAAGCAGATCAAAGTATTACCACAGTGGCTCTGAAATTAGATTGTCGATAGAACCACAGTTCATAAAAGCAGGCTAAGACCTGTGTCCTGAACCTAAAATGTTGAGTGCCAGCCTAAAAGAAAGAAATCCGATGAAACCCGGAGTCTGCTAACATATTAATAGCCAAATGTCCAGGATGTAATAAAAAATCAAGAACCAGGGCAATCACAGTTGAATGAGAAAAGACAATTATCTGACACGAGAAGCGAGACAATTCAAATGTTAGTTTTATTGGAACACAGCCATGCCATTATTTACGTGCTGTGTCTGGCTGCTTTCAAGCTACAGTGGCAGAGTTGAGTGGTTGCCACAGAAACCATATGGTCACAAAACCTCACATATTTACTATCTGGCGTTTTACAGAAGTTTGCTGACTCTTGCAGTAAGCTCATTCAAGACCTACTAGCCAGTTTGGGGGATATCTTTTCCTTTTTACCTTTATTGTTTCCCTGGGTCTATAGTAGAGACAATTATATTCTTGCCACTGGTTTGTCCGTTTTCTTTCTGTGTCTTTTTACTTTATTCTTCCTTGTTTGTAATCACATCTGTTTAGCCAGACGCCTCTTGTCATTGGAGATGGATCCCATTTCCTTCTGCTCGTTTTTTCCCTTATTGCCACTGTCACTTTCTTAACCCCACTAAGAAATGTGGATTTGGACGATCTATATACCAGATGGGGGTTTCTCTCTCTACTCACCTAATCAGATGTTTAGGACTGACCTACACAGGATTGTGTTTGGGAGTGCAGGAGGTGATGTCCCAAGGGGGCCTGGGACCCTGGCTCAGGGAACTTTTGGTAGATTATTATCCCAGGTGTATGGTGTGCCAGGCAGTGGAAAGGAGACATAGCTTAGAAAGTATTTGGAGAAGGTAAGATATCAGGTAGGAAAAGTCAACAGCTTATTGAGGGAAGAGAAGATTACTCAGATGTGAAGCTAGAACTTAACTGTTCCCAGCACTCAGAAGTTTGGGGAAAGTCATCGCAGATTGGAGTGCCAGTTCTTCAAATATGTTTCAACAATACAATTTATTAATAAGACAAAGCTGACTGTATTGTTTGCCAAGGTGAAGAAGAATACTACCTCCATAGGGTGCTGACTATATCTCTGAAGGGGGGAGACAAGGTCAGAATTTGAGAATTGGAAGCTTCCTTTACAATGTGGGAACTTGATTAGGATTAGGTAGGACCACGATATTATATAACAGTTCAGGATTGGTAGAAACAATAGGGCACAGATTTTGAAGCAAGGCATATAAAGAATATTAGCAAGCAAACTGCCTTTATTTTTATTAAAGAGTTGATGGATATTTCAGGAAGTTCCTGCAATGAACAATCAAACTATTTCTGGGGCAAGGTCTCCTAGAATATTAAACAAAGCTCATGAGGGTAGTGGAATAGGGAAGTCACATTAATGGAGACAGTAGGCTCTGTGTTTGTGTGTGTGTATGTGGTTTTGACCTAAAGATCCTGGAAGCAGGCTTTGAAACCTAGGTAAGGACATTGGCCAAATGGAAAAGTGCCTAAGTTAACCAATAACCAACCCCTTGACCCATGAGCCATGAAACTTAGCAAGGGCTCAGGAGTTCCACCAAGTGAGGAACAATGCCAGACCAAAGCCATCTTGTATTTGGCATCAAATTGTTTGATGTGTTTGTGAGCAAGATGGATTTAGTTCCTGAAGGCATCAGGGAACCTGTGAAGAGGTTCCACCAACCTCTCCAGGATTAGGACTCTGTATTCAAGAGGAGAAATGACTGAACTCGTATTTGTTGATAATGGGGCTGTCAAGACTGGACTTTTCAGGTGCCTCTGAAAACTACACAGAAGTGTGTATTTCAGAAAAGCCCATGTGGTCAAGGGAAACGGGGCCCATGTCCTCTTTCTGCCTCCTATACTCCTCCCTCTGGACACATCTAAACTTGTTGAATTGGGTGTCATTGGGTTTTGATCTTTGCATCTTGGAGTTCTTTCTCTTTCTGCAGCCATCAATCCTATTAACATTAACTTCTGTGCTTGGATTTTTTTTCATTTTCAGATGAATAGGAGGATACAAATAGTTTATGCTTGGGTTTTGTAATGCTTATGCCATTGTTTGTGCTGTGGGAAACAGGCCATAGAATTTTTTTCCCACTCTGAAAGTTTCCTTATCTGTGAAGTTCAACTTGACCTACATTTTGCAACCTCAGAGTTGACATTTTCTGGAGGTGTCTCTCTGAAATTTAATTTGGGAACCCATTTTTGCAGTGCTACAACATGGAGATGCCCAATTGCAGAAAGTAAATGCCAGGAAGAAATGAGATTTGTGCTTTCTGGGGCTTTGTTTTTCAAAGCCACGGATGATTAGTGTGGATGTGCCTTGGACAAAGTGTTTAGGCTCTGATTTGAAACTTACGTAATTAAAGCAAGTGGCTCAACTATTTTTTTAAAGGCTGGTCGTTGTAGGTGAGTCTGCTTGTTGATGGTTGTGCTTTGCTCTTTTGTTGATACATCTACAGGCACCTTGAAAGGGAAGGAGCCTCTTTAAGCATTTGTTGTTGTTATTTTTGGTACATACAGCTGTTCAGTATCATACATGTATTCACCTTCCAATATATGTCCTTAGTTAAAATTAGAGAGATATAGAAATAGCTAAAACTTGTTCTTAAGGCTGATGAAGTCTTCAGCCGTGCCTCCTAGTCTTAGCAAATGTTAGAGCAGTAATAACTGTGATATATAGCTTCAGGGCTAGGAATCCTACATTTCTTTCAGAGTTCATGCAATTTCTTTTGGAATCTATTGAAGCTAATACATCAATTGTGTCATTAAAGACCAGAGTTCTGTTTCCATGTCACAGAAAAAGGGGAGAAAATGAATCTTTAGGAGGTGTCTACTGTGTGCCAATCTCTGTTCTAGGCTTATTTTATTTTTAGTGTTCATTTTAACCAGAAAGACATTGAAAACCATGAGGTGCCTGGTTATTGATCTGTCTCTAACAAAGGGTGACTCGAGGCGGTTACTGTTAGCATTTTAAACAGTGAAGTTCTTTGTTGTGCAGAAGGTTCCCCCAAACTCAGATACTTAGCACCCCTGGCCCCCATAGTGCCATAGCTCTCTCTCAATCATTATGGCCACCAAACCCACTTCACCTCCATTTCCAAGTACCCCTCTAAAATGCCATCATTGCCCTTGGCACTGGCGTCTAGTTCTCAATAAATACTGTTGAATACTTTTAAGAGGCTAACGTGTGGACTCCACCTCTGAGCATGTGCCTCTACTTGATAGAGTATCCTCTGAGCAAGTTTTGTGTTTTTATTACCTAAGATTTATGTCGTACCTTATGCTTGTAAGTTAACGGTATTTTCCCTATGTTATATAATTGGGATATAATTAGTTCTTTTTGTTGATTAAACTTGAATATATTCCATATAGTTAATGGCCTGATTTTACTCACCTTTTCTGTTAAGTGTTTGTTGGGGCATCGTTCAAAGTCAAAAACATGCGTGTTATATGTTTCATCATTATATTTCCTCCTTTCTTTTCAATGCATTTTTCCAAGATAAAGTTTTCTGGTAGGAACTTAGAGAAATGCTGACTACTACAAATAGCTAGAAAATTGCTTTTCCCTGTTAGCTGTTATACATATAGTGACTATCAATGAATACATAGACACTTCATCTTGTTTGGACTTAAATTTAACCAGTTGGCAGTATTTCTTGGCAACCCTAAACTGGTAACAGAGGCATTATCCTTCAGCCACGTTATGCTCGTCAAGTGTATGATTTCTATAGACTTTGTGTTACAAATGGATTCTTGATGCTGGAGTGGGAAGAGTTGAGACTTGAATTCATTCACTCAAGAGGTACTTACTATACTTGGGACATATCAGTGAACAACATGGGTAATGATCCCTGCTTAAAATGAATGTAACAAGAAGTAAATTACAAGTTAGGTTGGAAAGTGGTGAGTGCTATGGAGGAAAAAAAAGGTGGGTAAGAAGGATAGGGAGTGCCAGGGGTTGGGCTGGAGATGCAATTTTAAGTCAGGTGGTTTGGGAAGTTTCTTGAAAAGGTGACTTTTAAGCAAAAATCTAAAGGAGAAATGAATACTTCCTGAGTTCGTGTTGTGTTCCAGTTGCTGTTTTAGGAGCCAGATGGCTAAGTATGACCTCTGCATCTGCAAAAAACAATTTGTGTGTCCAAATGATGGGTGTACACAGTAAGGAGAGAAGAGTCCAAATCTTGTCCGTGCAACATGTTTATTAACATTAATCTTTTTCACAACTTCATTTTGAAGTAGTGGTACCTGGTTTGGTAAGTAGGATTGCAAGGGATAACTTTTTTTTTTTTTTTTTAAAGCAGACAACCTTACAAAATGATAGGAAATTGCAGGTATTTGATTTTGAAAGGAATTTTTTCTTTTCAAAGGCTGAGCCTAGAATGAGTTTTGTGTCCAAGTCCACCAGTCGTTACAGAATTATTGTTTCTTCCCAGCTGGTGAAGTCATGATGATAACAAGGATCCTCCAGGGATGACAGTGACAAAGTAGGAGATGTTGCTTCAGATTAAGGACAGCTTCCGTGGAAAAGCTTAAGAAAACAGTGGAGCAGCATCTAGAGAACAGGGGCTTGTTCCTGCCTCTGATGCCAACCAGCGCTGTGACCCCGGGCAGTTGCTGAGCTCCTGTACTTCTCAGAACAACTATTTGCTAGATGTGGTGCTGAGCGCTCATCTTGTTTGATGAGATAAGTTATAGCTCCTGCAGGGGAAGAACTTCACAAGATAACCATTAACGTCCTTTCCTAGCTCTTGAGTTCCTTTCTCTTTGATTTGTAGACTCCTGTTTGTCCTGCAATAAGCTTAAAAATTGAAGCCAGGCCACACAATATTGTATTCATCATAACTTGAGCCTTGGAGTAGGGCTGAGCCTAGAATTCCTGCTTTTTTTCTTCTTCCTGACTTCTGACATGGGGTAACGAAGGTCAAGTCCTGTTTGTTGGTTTTTTTGCATGAGGTGGAGTAGGGTGGGTGCTCAGTATTGGTTTCACTGTGATCTCACTAGTCCAAACACCAGCCCCAGATTCTGCTTCTATTTCTTGATCTTTGAATAGAACTGCCAAAGAGGTAAGGATTGGAGCTGGAGGAAAAGCTAAACCTTACTCTGAGGGAAAACTATGGTACATCTACCATCTTAGATAACTTTCCATAGAAAAAGAACTTTACGGGGGTTGTAAGGACTACCTTTAATGTGTTTATTATTGACTTACTTTCAGAAGATCTGTAGATACATCCAGGTGGTCTCTGAAGTTCTAAAATTCTCTTTTGATTAGAATGCCTTTGGACTGATTTGGCTAGGTAGATTTCACCCAGAACTGAATATCCTATCAAGGGATTGATGTGCATTGAGCATTATCTGAGCTGACCTTCACCTTGCTATACAGGGGTGTCCAACCTTTTTTCTTCTCTGCCACACTTTGGAAGAATAAGAGTTGTCTTGGGCCACACATTAAATACACAAACACTAATGAAAGCTGATTAGCAATAAAAAGGTCCATGCATATTTTTCATGATATCTGACACCACAGATAAACACAAATAGTCCTCACAAAATCAGTATGCAGCCTGTGGGCCACAGGTTGGACACCCATGCACCTAGTTTGTGGTTTAGGTGCTGGCTTCCCAGCCTGGTGAGAGGAGAACTCCCGACCCTCACCTCCTTGCTGTCTTTTCTGTGTTGTAGATGATGAACCAGGTGGAAGGGCAGCAGAAGAACCTCGTACACGCCATTGAGTCCCTGCCAGGGTCTGGCCCCCTCACTGCCTTGGACCAGGATCTGCTGCTCCTGAAAGCGACCTCTGCTGCTACCCTCAGCTGCCTTGGGGAGTGCCTCAGCTTGTTACAACAGAGCGTGCACCAGGCCGGCCAGCCCAGCCACAAGCCAGGGGCCTCCGGTAAGACCCCAGTGGGCTTGTCAGTGTTTGGACCGAATATGGCCCAGGCTATGTGTGTGTCCCATTGTCTCTCTCCTTTAAATCCATCTCTTTCTCTACCATCCAGCCCTCTATCCTTTGGTCCAAGTGTCTCTCCATTCATCTCTTCCAGAGTATGCATATACAGTAGACCCTCTGTAAGTTGACCACTCAAGAGACTGTAACAAACTGGTCAACATATGGAGCCAGTCAGCATGAGGAACTAGGTCTCCTGTGCTGACACATACATGTGGTGCATGCCTGGTCTATGAAAACAAAGTCAGCTTAAGGAAGTGGTCAATGTAGGGAGGTGGGCAGTGAGCAACCTCATGCCTGTCCCGGCACGGACTTATGTGAGAATTTCTCTGAAATACATACTTGGAGCATTTCTTGTTCTTTAATCAAGAAGCCAGAGATAATATTACACTCTCTTGAGTGTTTTATTACCTGGATCCTTTTGGAGGATTTAATCAATAAGCAGATATAAAGATATTAGTGAAAATGACATTCGGTGATAGAGGTGAAAACAGCTTGAGGTTGGTCATGTCATATATAATTATAAGCGCTATAATTAAAAAAACAACAGAAAACTGGTTACGCTTTGTTGCCCAGGGGTCACTTAATTAAGGAGGAAATGAGGCAACCTAGGCGATGGAAAGTAAGGCAAAACTATGAGTGACAATATTTATATTTCCTGCTTTCCTCTGATGCCCTTTGCCCTCCATTTTACTAAAGATAAAGGGACCTCTGGCTTTTGGAAGCAAACTGTGCGTGGGTAAATTGCTTTTCTTTCTGTAATACCCACTTCGTTTCCTGAGCTCAGCCTTTGCTATGTGTTTTCTGGAGTAGGTGTTATTACACCCATCCTTCTGACAACATGCTGAGGCTCAGAGCTTCTGAGTGACTTGCCCAAGGCCACCCAGCTAAGAGCAGAGCAGAGGGGAGAGGATGGCTCTTCTCATGCTGGATAGCACCTTCCCCTGCTTGGGGTTCCTTGTTCAATTCACAGCAGACCATCCTGTGAGCTCTGGATCCCCATAATTGGAGCTGGAGGCAGTGTCTTTCTTGCCCCGCCCCCCCCCCCCCATTTGCGTGTCCTCTCTCTTCTTTTTGGCTGTTTTCATCAAGAAACTGAGCTGAATGACCTATGTGTATTTGACTTAATAAAATTAAAAAAAAAAAAAGCAACTGAGCTGAAAGTTGGAGGGCAGAAGGAACATGAGACATCACAATGACTGATTTGTTTTCCTCATCTTCTTAACCCTTCTAAAAGTTATAGTTGATGTGATATTGCCCCTTAAGTTTCAAAACAATCTACATGTGTCATAAATCTATGCCACATACTGGAGGAAAAATTGCATTACTTCTTGCATACAAACCATCATAGTTGCCTGCAGTTAAAATAGAATTCCAGACTTTCAAGCTAGTGGGATAAGAGAATACATTGGCTCTGGGAGTGTTGCCACAAAATCTGTTTGTTTAGACTCTCAGGGCTCTCGAGGTTGATAGTAGCTAGAGCAGCTGCCTGGCACATGCTGATAAAAATATAATGGGTATGTCTAAGAAGTGCCAGGCTGGGTTGATGGAAATCAAAATCTCATTAAAGTGAAACTCTGTCAGGGTTTTATTTAAATGTTCAGTGGGCAGGAAGGCCCGCATCACCTGCAGCATACCAAACGTCCACGGATTGTTCTGGCTTACCCTCTCCTTGCCTTCTGACCCTCGCCCTGTTGTCTCTTCTGTCTCTTTTCTGAATCAAAAATAATTTGTGGACTTGTAGCATTTCCTCTACTGTAGCACGTCCTTGGGTCTTCCGGGCAGCATGTTGGCTTCAGAGGCTTTGTCTGCAAGCTCTCTAATGCTCCCTTCCCTTCAAACACGCTGGGCAGCTGGGCTAAAATCTGAAGATTCTTGAGTACTCATCTGTCTGCTTCTCATCTATGCATTTTGGCTCCCAGACCTGTCTCTGGTGTTCTTACTAAGACAGACTGGATCTGAAATGCTTCACTTCACTTTTTGTTAATGGAGAGGCTTATAATTTAAGTGAATAAAGTAATCTGGTTTTTTGGTCAAGGCCCAAATTATACAGTTCTCTTACGATTTATTCCCGGAGACCCCCAGATCTTTAACAGCTTGATGGAAGCAAGTGACTGACTGACAGGGGCTGGGCATCTTTCTTCTCCAGCCTAGAAACTGCCTCCCACGCTGTGAGGAAAGACAGGTGGGACCACGTTCACAGCTGGAAAATGTGCTGCTTGGAGGCCTGGGATTTAGGCAGGATACCAGGAGAGGAGAGAAACTGGACCTTTACAGTGATTTAGGGGTGTAGAGTATTTCGTATCTGTGCTTCTAACTGGCAGCATATGCTTGTGCATCTTAATCCCGGGAACATGGTTTGAATCCTGAGCAGACACCTGTGATCAGATAAAGCCCGTTCTACTGCCAGCTTAAGAGCCGGGTGTTGACAGCATGGTCAGTGCAAGACTTGCTTCGGAAAGGACACTGGAGTCAGAGCTGCCAGAGCAAGCAATGGTGGGGCCTGGACAGAGCCTAAAAGGTGATACAGGTGTGCTTGGATGTAAATGAGGGCAAAAGATCTGGAAACATGTCATTAAAAGGAAGAGACCAGAGCAGGATCCAGTGTGCTTTCCTTAACTCATCTTGCTTTCATTCCTTGCAAGATCTGGGGAACATGTCAGTTAATAAGCCACTTGCTTTGGGCCTCCCTTATTGGAATTTGGCAGACAGGGCCCAGTAAATGAAAATGCTGTGTATAAGGACTCCTCTGGCTATTCGCCTTCCTCCTCCTGCTGTGCTTTTGTTTTTTCCAAAGACCTCTTCAGATTCCCATTTTTAATCTTTTTTCTCCCAACCATTCTGAAGCTTCTTTTGCTTTCTCTGTTACATCTTCTTTTATGATACCTACTGCTTTGGGTGAAAATTTGCCCCACTTCTAGTCACCTTCTTTTATGATTAAAAGCCAAGATAGAAACCTGATAATTCTTTCAGCCAATAGGAAGTCAGGGGAAGAGAAAAACTAGCGTCATAAAATATTTCAGATGAACGGATTTTTTCCCCCCCAGCTGTCTAAACAAAGCTTTTGAGCACCAACTTCTCCCTAAATAGTTAGATGCTAATGCCCCAGCTTTCCACTGGAAATATGCCCTGTGTTTTTCTCCAGTTTGTGGATTTCAATCTTATTCCACTTGGGAAACCGTTTTAGGTTTACTGCACTTGGAATGCGTGAATTCACTGTTACAGGAAGAGGAAGGGGGAGGCTTCCAGGTGCCAGCACCTGTCACTGGCCTCTGAACAGAAGCCTAGTAGTTCTCAACACCCCCAGCGAGGCTTAAACTAAGGCCAAGGACAGATTAAGATAGTGCCACAGTCAGACCTTTGCCTTCAAAACTGTGTTTTCCTATATGTTTAAGTCTCTAAGTTTTCTGTATGTTTTCTTTATGTTTTTTGTTTTTATTTCCCTACTGTTTTCCGGGTTTTCTCTATTTTGCTACATAGGTTGTGTTTCCTTTACTCTTTTTTAGTGTTTGAGGGAGAAATATGATACATATATAAATTCGAGTAGTGGTATAGTAAGTTTTTCATGATCGTTCCTATTTATTTATTTATTTTGAGACAGAGTCTCACTGTGTCACCCTTAGTAGAGTGCTGTGGTGTCACAGCTCACAGCAACCTCCGACTCTTGGGCTTAAGTGATTCTCTTGCCTCAGCCTCCCCGGTATGGTACTACAGGCACCTGCCACAATGCCCAGCTATTTTTTGTTGCAGTTGTCATTGTTGTTTAGCTGGTCCGGGCTGGGTTCAAACCTGCCAGCCTTGGTGTATGTGGCTGGCACTGTAACCACTGTGCTATGGGCACTAAGCCTTCTTTATTTATTTTTATTTTAAAGATACAAAGGCTTCATCTTGCTGTGTTGCCCAGGCTGGAGTGCAGTGGCTGCTCACAGATGCCATCACAGTGCTCTGCTACCTTGAACTCTTGGGCTCGGGACCCTCCAGTCTCATCCTCCCATTCATCTATTCTAATCTTCTGGCATTCAGAGTTGTAGCAAAACTCAAGATTGATATTTTTTCCCTTTAAGGCAGGTCTCAGTTTTCTGCCTACATGAGTAGAAAATTTTTCTCTTGATTTTTGCTATTCAAAAATGTTGGTAAACTTCATGAGCTAGGGGTTCATTATACTGTTCTGTCTGGTTTTATATGTGTTTGAAATTTCAGTAATAAAAAGCCTAAGAAAAATATTGCCACGCTGTGTCCAGATTTGAGTTTCTCCCCACCGAGTTTGCTGGAGCACGGTGGATTTTTTCAGCATCCCCGGCAGGTCCCTGCTCAGTTCAGGACGTGTTTCTTTATCACATCATTTGTTGTTTCTGCTCTGTTGACCCAGTCTCTCTCTTCTGCATCATCTTTGTTGTTTTTTATCTCATGTTTGTCTTCTATGTCCTTTGTGACTGCATGTTGGTAGAACTTCCTTTTCTTAACACACTACTTATTTGACTTTCTACACTGTTGATTTTACTTGTTTCTGTTCTCAGTGTGAATTCTAATTCTATTAAAGCTGATTTACTTTCTTCGCGATAATCATGTGTACGTGTACATTCAGCTCCCTGTTCACCTCAGCCTATTTTCTTCTTCTGACTCTTCCTGTGTTTGCTTCATAAAGGCTGCTTTATCCTGTATTGTGCCCAGGATGCACCTTTCCTGGTATTTTCCCTGACACTTTATATTAGCAATTTCAGAGACATATTCTTCCTCTAAGCCTTCCTGAGAACAATATTACTTTTCCCAAGCTCTATGTATTCCTTTTTATTCCTTCCATGTTAGAACTTTTTTTTCTTCTTTATCCCCAATAAATGAAGATGGTCTACCCAGACTCCTAAACCTATGATCATTTTTAGAGCAGCTGCACAGATTCAGGATGGGCTTCATGCTTTGAATCCACAAAATGCACAGCAAGCTACATTTCCCAGCATGCATTGCCAACTTTACTCATCTTGTCCTGGGCCTCAGCTATCCCATGATGCAATGCACCATTGTCAGGCTACACCCTGCTTCCCTCCTCATTGTGTCCTGGGTCACTAAGATGGCAATGGGCTGGACAGGAGAGAGGGACAGAGGTGAGGTGTGGGAGCAATAGAGGGAACATTGTCTTGATTGCCTAGGCAAGCAAGTCTCAATTTTTTTCTCTAGTGTTTTTCTAGGACTTCCTAACTGTTTTAAAGGATGTTTACTACTTAATAAAATTAAGAATTTTAAATTAATACCCTTGTATTTATGGGACAGCTGCCCAGTATTAACATCTGAATCCAATCTGGGGTCTCTGAGGTCAGCACGACAGGTAAGAAGTAAGTATCTACCCACCTCTATTATAGCAGATTCTTGTGTCTTGAATCCTGAGTTGGTTTTCTCAGTCCAGCTCTATCTGCCTTATATGCTTATGGATGTTTCTCTGAAGTTCTGGTGTTAGTGACCTTTTAACTTTTGGGTTTAGTGTTGTGAGCTCTCCCCCTTTTTTCAAATGACATCAGGGCTACTCTCTGGATGCCTTTTTGTTATCATTAAAAAATTATGATCAAATACTCGTAACATAAAATTTTCCATCTTAACCAATTTTATGTGTACCGCTCAGTAGTGTTCAGTGTATCACATGGTTGTGCAACCAACACTCATTCTGTCTCAGAAAGCTGAAGCGCTACACTTGTTAAAGAATAACTCCTGATTCCCTCCCATCTACTCCCCAGCCCCTGGTAACCACCATTCTCTTTTCTGTCTCTCTTTTGGCCATTTTTATCAATTTTTAAGAGAACATGAAGCTCACTCATCTTCAAATTTTCGGTCTCTGATTTATCTTTATAGTCCTTCACTCATTCAGCACATTAATACCGAGCACACACTCTTTGCTAGACCACATTCTAGAGTGGGGGACACTGCTGTAAGCAAAGGCCATCTGGTTCCTGTCCTCAAGGAACTGACATTCCAGGGAGGAGAGAAAGACAGTTGACAAGTAAATGAGGGAACTGAGATCTGTGAAGACAGGGAGTGCCTGTGGGGGTGAAACTTTGGTCAAGGGGGGTCCCAGAAGGCCTTTCTAAGTAAGTGATGTTTAGCTGCCCCTGGACTTGCATAAAAGACCTCCTCTCTCCCCACGTAGAAGAACGGGAGGAAGGAATAGCACAGAGAAAGACTCTAAGACTGTAGTGAGCTTGGCCCCTTTAAGGAATGAAAAAAAATGCCAGCATGAATTGAGCGTAGGGAGCACTGGGGAGAAGGAATAACATGAGGCTGGGCAGGCTCTTGGCTCTAGGCCAGAGGGGAGAGCCAGGCAGTTTAGATTTGATTCCAATTGCAATGAGAAGCCACTTGAGGCTTTTAAGTAGCAGAATTGTGTGATCTAACACTTGACATTTAAAAAAAACCCATTTTTGCAGGAAAATATACTTGGGTTGGATAGTACTGCACCCAACACCATGCACACATATAAGCACATATACAGCTTTTTCCTGTGCCTGTTATTTTGCTTCCCTCAACCAGATTCCCCTGGGAATACCTCAGGACCGTTTGGGACGCTTAGAGATTTTTCTTGAAGTAACTAGTGAAAAGGAGGACAGATAGGATGGCTTTATGGGACATCTGAGACCCTGAAAGGTTGCGGATTAATTCACGAGTCAGTTTCCATTTCTGCCTAACTTTTCTTTATCATTTATCTTTACTCTTAGACTGAGAATAGCATCTCCAGAGTGTCAATCAGCTGAGTTTGAGACCAATTTATTCTAATAATAGAATTGCTATGGGGTAAAGAAATCTGCCTCTGGTTACTTCTGTACCTATTAGGGGGTATATAAAAATAATCTGCAATAACATATGACCCTTAAAAAATGTTAGAGTAGAAAGTCTTTTTTTTATGAAAATGTTTCTTGCTGGAATGGGATGAATATGTCTGCCCTTCATGGTGGGGCTTCCTGCCAGCTGCACAACCCGTCACTTCTGGGGGCACGGCCAGGCATCTCTTCTGAGCTATGTTCACCGTGTTGTTACCTGGCATTCACCCCATTTTGAGCAACTCTGTGGGATAAAATTTGGCTTTGGGCTTTTCATGTAAATATTTAAAAATATTTCTTAAAAGTTAAAAAGCAAGAAAAACATCTTTATCTGTCTTCGGTAACTTGGGAATTATTTTTGTCTAGGGTTGGAGAGAGGAATAGCCTGTGATGATTCTGATCCTGAATATACAGAAACTAGTTCATCAATAGACAGTCAGAATCTACACTTGGTGCTTTATTCAAAACAAGCCACCCTGTTTTACATTGGGCCCATTTTAAGTCTCCTTGTATTGTGAGGTACGGATATTTCATGAGCTATAAATGTTTAATTTGGAAAATACTTGGCATCATTCTAGGTCTTTATTTCAGAAAACATCCTGGGATGGCACGGGCCCAAGTCACATTCCACAGAGCAGATGAAAAATGGGACACTTGGTTCTTTGCCATCAGCCAGTGCCAACATAACCTGGGCCATTTTACCAAACTCCGCAGAAGATGAACAAACCTTACAGCCAGAGCCAGAGGTAAGCGAGCGGTCCTCTCTTTGCACATTCACGGCTTGTATTATTGCTTGTTCATAAATATCGTAATTATATTTGTAACTTGCTCATCTCTTTGTTTTAAGAAGAGACAAATTATAAAATGGAAGAATTGCCTGGAGAGACAAAACCAGCTGTGTGCATGCCTGGCACTTCTCTTGTTCTTGTGTCAGGCAGCTGCTGTGGGTGGAATTGTGATCCTATGAATGAGGAATCTCCTGTTTCCATTGAAATGGGAGTCACTTTAACTTCAAGTGAGAGAAATTCTAACAGGCCTATTAAGATGATGCCTATTGACATGATGGGAGCAGTTACAATATATCATGTTGCTCCCCTCCGTAATGGCTCCTTCCTGTGGTTCCTGCTGATAGAAGCTCCCGCCTTACACGCTCGGCTCCTGCATGCCCCTGAACCAGGCCCGTACCCGTGGGCCTGCAGCCCAGGCTCCTTGTAGGCCCTTGTGCAGCAGCCCAGGTCCTGGCTGCAGAGGCTACTAGTCTGCCTTGTCACAGAGGAGCTACCCTGGGGATCTTAATGACCAGCCAGGCTCCAACAGGCTTCATGGACTCTCATCTTCCTCCAGCTGGACTCTCCTAACTTTGTCTCTAAGTGGCAGCTGGAAGGGAGCCAGATACAGGGTTTCCTTGTGTCTGTTTTGCTTTGCATCATGAGGGACTTTTTGTTGTTTCTTTCCCTCCCTCCCTCCCTCCCTTCCTTCCTTCCTTCCTTCTTTTCTCTTCCCCCACTTTCTTTCTTTCTTTCTTTTTTTTTTTTTGCAGTTTTTGGCCGGGGGTGGGTTTGAACCCGCCACTTCCAGCATATGGGGCCAGCGCCCTACTCCTTTGAGCCACAGGCACCGCCCATTTCCCCCCTTTCTTTCTTTTTGGATGCACATGTCTTCTTGAGATAATCTCTTAAACCAGGTTGAAACCTCCTTTAACCATGTGTTAGAGTTGTTCTTAATGTCAGTTGAAATCATTTTAGCCTGAAAATTGTGGAACACTCACAAAATCTGTTTTGTAATGTTGAAAGCCCCAAGGCGGCTTCTTTGATCAAATGGTCTTGGTTGTCAATTTCTTCAAGCTTCTCTTTCTGTGACAGTGACTTAGCAGCGTGGCTCTTATAAAGGCGGATTAGTCTGCCTATGAATGTCTCATTAGTGTCTTTAAGGTGCTTTAGCAGTATGGTCTGAAGCAAATAGGGGCTGTGAATTTTTGAAAGGCATTTGGCCCGTTTTTACAAGGAGTTTCGGGCTGAAAAAAAACAAAGCATGCAGCTGACGTGTAAGTGCTTTGAAAGGTAAGTTGGCAACAGTGTAAATGGTAGACAAGTGAGTCATTAGATCTTTAGTAATCATTTCCAGCAGCATTTTTAGGCTAATCTTACAGGGATTAGAAGCTAGTAAACTTACTTCTGAGGGTTGGTGATATTCCTTACTCTGTGAATCCTTGGTGTTCCTTCTGCTTTTCCCTGATAGGGGCTTTCTTTGACCTTGAAGTTTGGAGGTGAAGTCTGTTGTTTTGACATAAATTTGTTGACTACTTTGCAACAAAGTCAGCATTTGCAAAACATAATGAATAATTGTCCATAAGAAATAACTAGCTCCCATATTCAACTCTTAAAAAAAAAAAATCCCTGAAGGAGAAGAACGAGCTGGAACTGGTTTTGTTAAGTTAGGGATAATCATTCATTTCTGGTTGTCATTTTTGCCCTTAATCCTTTTGTCAGAGCAATATAAGATGTTGTTTGATGATTCCCCTTATAGCGGTGAGAGATTATAGATTGGGTTGGTGTTTTGATGGTTTTTTTGAGAAGGGAGAATTAGAGTCATTTTGCAAAGCCTCCCATCATTTTCCCAGCGACTATTCTGGTAGATGATTCTGAAAACCCAAACAGCTGGTGTTGGTTAGACGCTATTTTTCTTTTTAGCCCAATGTGCTTTGTTATATTTTTTGTCTTAATAGTTGAAGAAGCTAGCGATATCCACCTAATAGTTTTCCTGTCAGAAAAAGGAAAGTGTTTCCATTGCCTCCCTTCAATACAATTTGGAGAAATAACTATAACCAATGAAGTGAAATTCCTAGAGGCTAAAAATTCCTTAGAAGTTTCCTTAACCCTTTGATATAGAGAATATAGTTACTTATTTGAGTGATCATTGGGGAACTAATTTTAAGTTAATTTGACTTGTAGTTATTATGGTACTTTAGTTAAATAAACTATTTCCTTCTCTTCATTATCTCAATCATGTTAGGTCTTTGTGGGGAAAAATTAGAATACAAAAGGTCCCTTCCCTCTGTTGGTTCTGGCTTGCCGTAAAATAACTTATATCTCTAAGAATAATGCATTTTCAAGCTTAGTCTGTTTGATTCTCAGTGGAATAAAACTCAAAGAACAGTGTGTATTTAATACATGAGTTAAAAGAGAACTGTGGTTGGCGCTATTATTAAATGCAGTGATATTAAAATTTTATCCTGCTGGGGCTAGAACTAACTAAATGTGAAAATGAAATATTCTTCCATAATGAAATGAGTTAGGATCTTGGTTTTACCCATGAGTAGAACAATTTTCAACTCTCAAATACCATTTGAAACATAAGTGAAGACAGAGAAGGGATTCTGTTGTGCTTCTTTGTCAAATATGCTTTGTTTTAGGACCTGAAGGGTGGTCAGTGGGGTAGATGCTGTGGATTAGCTCTCTTGACCTTCTTTTGACTCTGTTGATAGGAGATGTGGAGACCTAACAGGAGCATGTCCCAGACTTTGTTATAGCCAAATGTCTAAGTGTGTGTCAGTGTGGTGCCTTTGTGTGAGTTTTGGAAGACCCAGTTCTGTCTGTTAGTGCTGCTGGCAGACAAGGTCATGGAGATCTGAGGGTTTAGAGGCTATTGTGGTGGTCATGCTCATCGGTCTAGGGCCTTAGTCCTCTCTGCATAGGTGTGAGAAGCTGGTGTGGCAGCAGCAGCAGCTTCCCAACCCTTAGTTAGACACAGCTGTCTCCAATGTGTGTTATGAACTCACAGGTCCAAAGGGCCCCTGACTTCTGTTCCTCCTGCCCTTTTAATGATTCCATAGGCACTGAATCTCCATATCAAGTCCACTCCCATTGAAATACCTGGAGTGGTTTCTGTTTCCTGTGCTACATGATGGCTGACCAGGCTTTTGGCATAGGAGAGTACAGCGTGATACGGAGACCTATGTTGAATGACAGAGCTCACATGTGAGCATACGCACTCACCTTCCTGGAAGATACATCTGGGAGACAAAACCTCAACTTTTTTTTTTTCAGTTTTTGGCCGGGTTTGAACCCGCCACCTCCGGCATATGGGGTTGGCGCCTTACTCCTTTGAGCCACAGGCGCCGCCCAACCTCAACTATTTTTTACAAGTCAGGTTTATGGAAGCATGATTCACAAACAATATTTTTCACACATATAAAATTCAATTTTATCAATTTCAGCAAATCAAAATGCAAGCTGAGTATCCCTAATCTAAAAGTCCATAGCCTAAAATGCCCCCAAATCTGAAACTTTTTGAGGGCTGACATAACACTCAAAGGAAATACTTGACTGAGTGTTTTGGATTCTGGAGTTGTGGATTTGGGATGCTCAACTGTGTAATGGAAACATTCCAATTTAAAAAAAAAAATCCAAATCTGAAATACTTCTGGTCCAAAACATTTTGGATAAAGGATACTGTACTCATTTTATATAGAATTCTCGTTCCCCACAAAGATCCCCTGTGTCCTTAATACTCAAATCTTCCTTCCAGCTTTGGCAACCACTGATCTGTTTCCTGTTCCTATAGTTTTGCCTTTTCTGGAATGGCACCTAAATGAAGCATAGAGTATGCAGGCTTCTGAGTTGGGCTTCTTATGTTTAGCATGATGCCTCTGAGATCCATTCATGTTGTGTAAATCATAGTGGCTCATCCTTTTTGTGTTGCCTGGAATCCATCGGATCTACAGTTCATTTATCCATTCACTAGTTGAAGAACATTTGGATTTGAAATACTTCCTCAAATCCTCAATGGATAAGATGGAAAAAGAATGTTGAGTTAATTATTTGAGGCAATGTCTGGTGTACAGATGGCTACCCCGGCTTTAGGACAGTCAGTTCTATGAGTCTTGCTGCTGGAGGCCCTAAGCCTGTGCCTCAGAGCGTGCCATCACCTCCTGTCAAACTCTGCTGACTGTCCTAGTTAGAACTTTGCCTAGTTAATTGGATGGCAGTGATAGCAGTACTGTCACAGGAACATAGACTCCCTCAAATCTAGCAGGTTTAGGAAGACTTCTCATAATGTTTGTGTGCACTGACCCCTAGATCAGCATGTAAGCAAAGCACGTGGACTTTGGTTGGAAATTTTTGTAAATAAACTTTTAAGTAAGCATGTCATGATGTTCCCTTCCCAAAGGAAGCAAAATTGTTTTAAAAATAAAGGAGGGAGACTGATTTAAAAGCTTTAGCTGAGTTCTGCCTTAAGAATTTTCATGCTCTTGGTTGAATTGTCATTTTAGCACTGAACTTTTGAACCACTTAACATATAAAGCTGTCATTTGAAATCCTCTGACATTCAAGTTGAAGCCTGGACAGTGTACGTCTCTTAACCCATTTTTATCATTGCTTTCTTCTTCATCTCCATGATATAGAAATATATAGGTAGATGTTGTTGGAGGATGTATCAGGTATGGGATGGTAATAGATATTATTTGAAGGTAATATGTCATTTTGATCCTTTAGATAATTCTTTTAACCAGATTTTCTTTTTTTTTTTTTGATTTTTAAAATAAAAAGCGTATTTATTATGAGACTACTTGTCAGCTTCAATATAACCAGATTTTCAATTGTACAGCATTATTCAGAATATTTGGCACATATTTGCTGTCAACAGTTTGATCAAAGAGTGAGGCAGCTATCCTTGACTTAGAATGATTGAAAATCTTGTGATGACCTTCAACAGAGTTTTATTCCAAATGGTTGCTACATAGGAAATGTCATCAATCACATTTAAAATTTGTTATAAATAAGTTCCTGAGTGACAGGATTACCCTCCCCCACCCCACTTCTCATTTCATCTTCAAATAGATTGCATTTCATTCCCAGCTTCTGTAGAACAGAAGCATGGCCAATGAATCATTAAATCTTAGAACAGTCTTTAGGAGTCAAATAGCCACACCCAAGCTGGAATGGGTGACTGACTTTACTAAGCATCACAAAACTGGTGGGTGGCAGAGACAAAATTGATGTCTGGACTTCCTATTTCCCAAGCTAGTGCCTTTGCCTTTATACCTGTGGTTCCCAACCCCCGGGTCTAGAGCAGTACTGTCTGAGGCCTGTTAGGAGCCAGGACACAGAACTCCGTCCCCCCCAACCCCCACTATCTCCTCCATCCTTCCCATACCTCCCCACCATCCATGCAAAAATTGTCTTCTGTGGAAGAATCGCCTGCCATGACACTTAGGGACTGGGCCACAGAACAGGAGATGAGCATTTGTATTTATAGCCACCAGTGCCCCCCATTGGTAGCATCACTGCCTGAGTTGGGCCTACCTATCAGTGAGGTTGCAAGAGGATCTACACAAGCCTTCCAAACAGGTGGTCAGGGAAGACTTCTTGAAGGAAGCAAGGTCTGAGTTAAAAGAGTGAGTAGAGTCGGGAAGGAGAAGAGGTCAGGAAAAATCATCTCTAGAGAAAACACAGAATATTGAGAGATACAGAGTCCAGAGAGAGCACATGGTATTTTAGAAGACTTAATCCCCTGCCCCCTGGGGTGGGCAGGGGATCCCACACCCCATTCTGTACTTCTGTGAGTGGCCATCCCAGTGAGGCTAGCCTGACTCCCCTGAGCAGCTCCCTTGTCTGGATGGCTCACCTGGGATGCCTGATCAGCCTGCTTGACCCAGGAGATATGCTCACTGGACTGGGTGCCCCTCAGCCTAGAGTCCCTGGGGCCAGCTGGTGGGACCCAGGAGCCTGCACTGAACCAACACTGAAGGTGGTGGGTTCGAATCCAGCCCGGACCCGCCAAACAATAATGATGGCTGCAACCAAAAAACAGCCTGGCGTTGTGGCGGGCGCCTGTGGTCCCAGCTACTTGGGAGGTGGAGGCAGGAGACTCGCTTAAGCCCAGGAGTTGGAGGTTGCTGTGAGCTGTGATGGCATAGCACTCTACCCAGGGGGACAGCTTGAGGCTCTGTCTCAAAAAAAAAAAAAAAAAAAAAAAGAAGTGGAACCTGTAGATGTAACTGAAATGCTACAATCTCATGATAAAACTTTAATGGGTAAATTTTTATGGATGAACAAAGAATTGGTTTCTTAAGATGGAATCTACTCCTGGTAGACAAACTTAATTGA
>CAUYQV010082581.1:0-12253 GCA_963574575.1 Galagoides demidoff
CTGGGACCACAGGCGCCCGCCACAACGCCCGGCCATTTTTTGGTTGCAGCCATCATTGTTGTTTGGCGGGCCCGGGCTGGGGATTTGAACCCACCACCTTAGGTGTACGTGGCTGGCGCCTTAGCCGATTGAGCCACAGGCGCCAATCCATCAAACCTATTTTAAACACATAGCAAGAAGCAATGGGAAAGAGGATAGATTAGCACAGTGAAGGTGCGAGTCACAGGACAAGCCATCCAAATCCTGTGCTCTACAGTGTTCATACTTCCTGTGTCTCGCTGGCACATCGACCTTCCCTGATGAAGTAGTCGAACAAAGGGGCTCCGCATATGGAAGACGCTGCCCCACGCTGCCTCTTTTGGAGAGGTGAATACACCTCACCAATAGCTGTAGCTCACCAGGTTTTTATGGGCCAGGCTGAAAGGGCTACCTATCATTTCTGGTCAAAACTACACCTACCTGTAAAGGAAAGCTGGGGAATAGGGTCTGGGAGCAAAGTGACACAACTTGGTAGCAGCTCAGCATTCTCTCCTACAGAAGCTATAAGAGGCTTGGGGCTACCTGCAATATTGCAAAGGACTGTAGACGTCAGAGAAGTCACGGTCATGCAACACCCCCAGCCTGACCTTCTCCACATCTTTGGCTGCTTTAGCATCACTGCTGCACATTTTTCCTTGCACTGACTGTATGTTGGTGAATGATACATTTCTCTGTGGCCTCACACTCCTCCGCAGGATTATTTCAATAACTTACCCCTATGTGTGTAATGTTTCTCTAGAAATGTCAAAGGCATGTATAGGTAAGTCGCCTGCTTGTGAAAAGCTTGTGATCAGTTTTTAGAAGTTGAGGCTTGGCGCCTATGGCTCAAGTGGCTAAGGCACCAGCCACATACACCTAAGCTGGCAGGTTTGAATACAGCCCGGGCCCACCAAACAACAATGATGGCTGCAACCAAAAAATAGCCGGGCATTGTGGCGGGCGCCCGTGGTCCCAGCTACTTGGGAGGCTGAGGCAGGAGACTTGCTTGAGCCCAGCAGTTGGAGGTTGCTGTGAGCTGTGATGCTATGGCACTCTACCCAGGGGGATAGCTTGAGGCTCTGTCTCAAAAAAAAAAAGAAGAAGTTGAGTTCAGCAATGTGCAAGTATGAAGTAGCCCTAATGGTCATCACCAGTTTCCGTTAAACATCCCCGTCCATGTAAAACTCAGACATTATATCCAGTTACTCTCAGATAAGAAAAAGTCCTCTGGTCTCTTTCAGACATGTGAGGGTCTAGTTAAGATTTCCAAAAGTATGTGTACCCAGGGGAAAAGTGACACAGGTGTGGTGAGCAAGTAAAAAGCCATAAAAGTTTAGTTAAATCTCCACTTGGGGGTGGACCTGGAATAATTTTTTGCAGGTAGTGGAGACAGAGTCTCATTCTGTTGCCCAAGCTAGAGTACACTGGCATCATCATGGCTCATAGCAACCTTAAACTCCTGGTTCAAGTGATCCTCCTGCCTCAGCCTCCCAAGTTGCAGTGACCAGAGGCACCCATGACCAGGCCTGGTTAATTTTTCTATTTTTGTAGGGCTGGGTCTCATTCTTATACAGGCTTGTTTCCTAACCTTGCCCTTAAGTAATCCTTTTGCCTTGGCCTCCCAAAGTGCTAGGATCTCAGATGTGAGCCACCATGCCTGACCTGGAATAAATTATTGAAAAACAATATTTAAAAGGTCTTGTAAGTACCAAGTTATGGAAAACTTACTGAGGCCCACAGTGAAATGAAAGCAGGAATCCTAAGAGGTAAAGTAAGTGCCAAAGATGTCTTAGTGGAAAGGTATTTGATGAACTCTGGCCACCTTGCACTTTCATTTTGATGGTTAAACAGAGTTTGGGGGACAGGAAATAATACCTAGGGCAGACCAAGTAGAGCGTTTACTAAAGGATCCCAATAAGTGTGTGACTCCTAAAAAATAAGGAAAATAATCTTATCTCTCAGATGTAGAGAGCAAGAAGTATTGCCTGTCTTTAACTTGCCTTTGTGAATGGAGAATAAGATAGGGAAATCTCTGCTGAGCATTTGCTGTCACAGGCTGGCCTCCAAGTGGATTTTCAGTCCAAAAGCATGCATGCTACTCAGGAGGTTTATTTTTTTATTTTTTATTTTTTTTTTACTCAGGAGGTTTAAAACCTAAAACCATCCTATAATTTGAAGTGGTCCCAGGTTAGAAGTTCCCCCAGGCAACAGGCAAGAGGATTACAGTTTCAACCCGTACCTCAAAGAAATCCCACCAATAAAATGCCAAGGCCAATGATTCAGCTCACAGTAAAAATCTAACAACGTAAGGAAATAAGGCTGTCAAAGCAGGAACTGACAGAAACAAAACAGCAGAATCAGATGCGCAAAGACTTCAGATATTGCAATTGTCAGACCCAACATAAAATTACTGTGTTTAGAGTGGTGCCTGTGCCTCAAGGAGTAGGGTGCCAGCCCCACATACCAGGGGGTGGTGGGTTCAAACCCGGCCCTGGCCAAAAACTGCAAAAAAAAAAAAAAAAAAAAAAAAATTACCTTGTTTAGTGTGCTGAAAGACATAGAAAACAGTTTGAAAATGTGAGCAAGGAACAAAAAGTGGTCAAAATGATTAAGCAGATACGGTAGAGAGCCAAACAGAATTTCTAGAGATGAAAATTTTAATCATTGAAGTTGAAAACTTAATAGAGAGATTAAGCCTCAGAATAGAAACAGCTGAGGAGAGAATTTGTAGAAGAATCCAGTCCAGGCTTATAATCACATAACTCCAGTCACACTGAGAGCAATTGCAAAATTCCAAATGTGTTCAAAGCTAAATCTTCTGTGCCTCCCCAGCTCCGGGCTGCTGCAGACGTCCAAGCCAGAGGTGGGGAGGCAGCCTTGTCCACCACACCTCTCCTCCCACACCACCTTCTCAACTTACTCACTGCTGTTTCTGACCTCTCCACCCTGTGCCAGGGGGAAGAGACAATTAGAGGAAAAGGCAAACAGTCTCGTAGGTCTGGTGCTGTGTCATGTGGCATCGCTGGCCTCGGGGTATGGAGAATGTCCAAAGCTGACTCTTTTTCTTGGAATATTTTCTCGGGAGCACCTCCCTACCTCCACATACCTTGATCACAACTCCCTGCCCAGGACAGCACTTCTCTAGCTCTTGACTTTTGATGACTCCCTCAACCTAGGCCTGTGGTAGTTCCTCCACCCGTTGATGGGCAAGGAGGCAAGATTACTTTTCAAGAGATCTGAGGTAGTATGGATTGAATGTTTCCTTCCAGCTCTTGTTGAGATTTAATTGCCAGCATGACAGTGTTGGGAGGTGGGATCTTTAAGAAGTGGTTACGTTGCAAGGGCTCTACCCTCATGAATGAATTAATGCCCCTATGGTGGTTAGTTATTACTGGAGGCTGGCCCCTTTCTCCTCTCTGTCTTGTGAGCTCTCTGCTTTCTTGCCCTTCCACCTTCTGCAGAAGGATCATCCAGTGAGAAGGTCTTCTCCAGAAACAACCCCCAGATCTTGGACTCCTCAGCCTCCAGACCACGAGCCAAATAAATCTCTTTTTAAGAATATATATAAATTACCCAACCTATGGTATTTTGTTATGGCAGCAGAAAGCAGACTAAGAAAATTGGTACCAAGAAGTAGGGCTGTTGCTATACTACCTGAAAGCGTAGAAGCAGCTTTGGAACTGGAACTGGATAGTGGGTAGAGGCTTGAAGAATTTGGAGGAACAGGCTAAAAAAACAGGCTAGATTTCTGGAGTATTAGGGAAATTCTGGTGAGGGTTTAGAAGAGAAGAGCTGTAGGGAAAGTCTGGAACTTCTTAAGAAGTTCAAACAACTGTGATCAGAAAACGGGCAGAAATATGAACAGTAAAGGTCATTCTGATGAGTTCTCAACACAAATGAGGAATAAGGTACTGGAAGTTGGAGTACAGGCCATCCTTGTTATACACTTGCAAAGAACTTGGCAGTACTGTGTCCATGTCCTAGGATTTTATGGAATGCAGAACTTAAGAGCAATGAGCTAGGATATCTGATAGAAGCAATATCTAAACAGCTAAGCATTCAGGCTGCTGCCTGGCTACTTTTAACCACATATAGCAGTGATTTCCAACTGGTGTGCTGTGGGAGGATCTTAGGTGTACCACAAAAATTTTTGAAGATCATTAATTAAATTTTTTTCAAAAGAGGTTCAAGGCAGTAGGCCAGGCATGGTGGCTCACACCTGTAATCCCAGCACTTAGGAGGCTGAGGTAGATGGATTGCCTGAGCTCACAGGTTCGAGATCAACCTGAGCCAAAGCAAGAACTCGTCTCTAAAAAAAATTAGCCTGGTGTTGCGGCGGGCCCCTGTGGTCCCAGCTACTTGGGAGGCTGTGGGAGGATGAGGCAAGATGAGGCAAGAGAATTGCTTGAGCCCAAGAGTTGGCAGTTGCTGTGAGCTATGACGCCACAGCACCCTACCAAGGATTACGAAGTGAGACTCTGTCTCTAAAAAAAAAATTCAAAGCACAGTAAGTTTATTCTTTTTTAGCTCTGTTTTTTGATCAGAGTTGTGATTTAAGTGTGCTGTGGAAGTTTAACTATAGGTTCAAGTGTGCTGTGAAATAAAAAAGGTTGAAGGACACTGGCATACAATGAGGTTGTAAGAGGCAAGAAATGACTTAAAGATGGAATTTATAGTAAAAAGAGAAGCAGAACTTAATGACTTGGGAAATTTGTGTCCTGCCCAGGTAAAGAGTGGAAAGGCATGTTTAGGAGAGCAAACCAGAGGCATGGCCAAGTGACATTTGCTAAAGAAATTATCATGGGTAGAAGTGAGCCAGGAGCTAGTCTTCAAAACAGTGGGAGATAGACCCCTCAAGGCATTTCAGAGATCTTTGAGCCTGCCTCTTCTATCACAGGTCTGGAGCTCTAGGAGGGCAGATAGATTTCAGGGGCTGGGCCCTGGGGAGCCTCAGGTCTTGGCTCTTCACCTTCTGGCACAGCACTCCTCAGCTGCCCCAGCTATGGCTTCTAGGGGCCCAGGTGTGGCTCAACCAGCTACACTGGAAGGTACTGGAAGCAGTAAGCCTTGGCAGCGTCCCTGTGGAGCTAATTCCACAGGTCAGCAAAATGAAAACTACGGAGACATGGGTTTCTCTGCCTAAACTCCAAGGATATCATGGACAGCCTGGAAGTCCAGGCAGAGACTTGTCACACAGATAGAGTCACTGCAGAGTCCCCACCAAGGTAATTCCTAGTGGAGCTATGAGAGTACAATCCCAGCACTTTAGAGCTACCAGTGTATAAAACCAGTGTACACTGTACAAAACCAGTGTACAAAGCTACAGGTAAAGACTTCAAATTGTGAGAGCTGCCAGGTGGGTTAAGCTCAGCAAACCATGGGAGCAGAGCTGCCTGAGGCCTTGGAGACCCAAACCCTGCCCCAGTGTGTCCAGAATGTGTGTGGGGGTAGGGGTTGGGGGGGGGCATGGAGTTAAAGGAGAATATTCTTCAGCTTTAAGAATTAATGTTATTTTTCTTTGTTAGGTTTTGGACTTACTTTGGACCCCTTATGCCTTTTGTCTTGCCAATTTCTCCCTTTTGGATAAGAATGTCCATTTTAAGCTTGTCCCTCCATTGTGTTTTGGAAGTCTAACTATGCTACCCTTAGTAGAGTGCTGTAGCATCACAGCTCACAGCAACCTCAAACTCTTGGGCTGAAGCGATTCTCTTGCCTCAGCCTCCCAAGTAGCTTGGACTACAGGCACCCACCACAATACCCAGCTATTTTTTGTTGCACTTGTCATTGTTGTTTACCTGGCCCGGGGCTGGGTTCAAACAGCCAGCCTGGGTGTATATAGCTGTCGCCCTACCCGCTGAGCCACAGGCACCGCCCAAGGGTGAGACCCTTTCAAAAAAAAAAAATTAATATCATTAAGGTTTTTTTAAAAAGCAGAAAAATGCAAGTAAGATGTTTCATTTCAGGGTGATGCCTGTGGCTCAAGGTGTAAGGCGCAGGTCCCATATATTGGAAGTGTTGAGTTCAACCCTGGGCCCCGGCCAAAAACTGCAAAAAAAAAAAAAAAAAGTTTCAATTTCTTTGTTGTAAAAAATTCAAAGCTGAAAATACAAACCACAGTGGGGAGAAAATAATTACAATGTATATTACAAAGACCTTATATTCAGAATATATAAAGAATTCCTACAAATCAGTAGAAAAAAGGACAAAATCAAGGCCGTGCCTGTGGCTCAAAGGAGTAGGGTGCTGGCCGCATATGCCAGAGGTGGTGGGTTCAAACCCAGTCCCAGCCAAAAACTGAAGAAAAAAAAAAAAAGCAAAATCTTAGACATGCCCTTCACAAAAGAGACTATCCAAATAACCAAAAAACATAAAAATGTACTCAAGCTCATTTGTCATCGGAGAAAAGAAAACTAACACCACAATGAGATAATGCCATTGCATACTTACCAAAATGGCTAAAATTCAAAACAGGATACACCAAGCATTGATGAGAATATGGAGCAAGTGGGATTTTCTTCTATCAGTGGGATGGGTGTGTGAACTGATAAAACATCAGAAAACTGCCTTGCGGTAGCTATTACATCTGAACTTTTTACCCAGCAATCTCATTGCTAGGTATTTTCTCAATTGTGTGTGTGTGTATGTAAAAAAACACACAAAAAAACAGATTCATAGGTGCTCATAGCAATATCATTCATTTTAGCCCCAAACTGAAAACAATTCAAACACCTGTAATAATAGAATGGATACACAGATTGTGATATATTCATAAAACGAAATATTACAAAGGAATAAAAATTAATGTACCATTATGCACAATGTGGATGGCTGTCACATCAGTGAAAGAAGTTAAGCACAAAAGTATCCATACTATGCGATTCCATTTATAAATAGTTTGAAAACAGGTGAATCTATGGTCTTAAAAGTCAAGAGAGTGATTTCCCCTGTGGAAGAGGAGGGAATAGTGACTGGGAGGAGGCCGGAGGGGGGGATCCGGGTCCTGATCGTGTTCAACTTCATGCCTCTGTGGAGGTTATGTGGTATGTTCACTTTGAGATAATTCATTGAGCTATACGCTTATGATTTGTGCACTTTTTTGGTACCCATTATACACTTCAATAGAAAATGTGTTTTTAAAGGGAAAACTGAAAACAAAATAATTTTAAAAGCCCCTGATGTAAGAACAAAAGATTAAATGTGTTCAAAACTACATAGACACTGGGTTTTGAGTCTGTGGTGTATCTTTTCTAGATTACTGACGGTGAACTTGATCACTGACAATGGTCACTTAATTATCAAGATTCTTGATCTCTCTGAGCCTCAGTTTCTTCATTTATGAAATAGGAATGATATCATAATACTTCCTTAAAGGATTATCACAAAACTCAAGTGAGACACTGGGTATAACTGTTCTTCAGAAACTGTAGCAAAATTGTATATATAACCAGCACACTGTACCCCATGATTGCATTAATGTACACAGCTATGATTTAATAAAAAAAACTGTAGCAAACATCAGTTATAATACCACATATATTAAATGACAAAAAAATTCAAGGCCAATTTTCCTTCATAAATTTTTCCCTTTCAGAGAATCATCTAATACACAACTGTGAATCAGTTAACAGGGGCCTCCCATACTGTTTAATCCTTATGAGTCAGTAACAGATGTACTATATAGCCACACAGATATGTGAGTCTACAGATAAATTTAGAAGCTTTTCATGGCAATGAAATACTGGCATCACGGACTTGTCTCAATGGACAAGTATAGGAAAAGCTCTTTCTTGCTTTTAGTCTGGCTGTCTCAGTTACAACTATCTTGCTTGCAAATAACAGAAACCAACTCAAGCTAATTTAAGCAAAAAAGAATGCGGAGATGTCTCACAGAACTCAAGGACACTAAAGGAGTTAGGTTGCTGGAATCAGAAACTACTCAGTCTTAAAGAATCCAGGCAGAGTTGGCCTCTTTCTTTTAGCCCTGCTTCTTCGAGGCTGTCTGCTTCGTTCTTTCGCTGAAGACTGGCTGGCTGTCTTTCTTTGGGCACAGAATGAGTAAAAGGGGCCCTGAAACTGCTCTGAGCTTTTCTTCTTAAAATACCTACCTAGCCTGATGGGCATTTTCTTGGCCTCAAATCAAATTTCCCAGAAATAAAATAAAAATAAAATAAAATACCAGTTTGACCTGGCTTGGCCAGAGTGACCATCTGGCCATGTCAAATGACCAGAGGTACAATATCACTTAGCACCAATGCGTCTGTTGGAAGCCCATCCCAGTGGGCAAAGGGTAAAATTCTCAAAGGGGATTATGATCTTTGAAGATACCCATATAAGCTTTTACTGCAATTTCCTATAGATTTTAATTTCACTGTCACAGTTGCATCAATCAAGTCACCTGCCTTCTGTGTCTTTTCTCTTCTTTGAGAGTTATTCCCACAGCTCTGTTGAGAATGCAATCAAACCTTGAGATTGGGTGATAGCGGATCGAACCAGGGATTAATAGCTAACTCATTGCAGGCCAATTACGTCATTTCTGCCAGAAATTTGGAAATGGGATGTGAAATGTGGGTAGGTTTCCCATGGGTCCTGGCTCTGTAAGACCATTTTAAGTAGATTCTGGAGTAGCCATGCAGATGGGAGGAATGCATACAGGTGGGAAAAACTGGCCTACACCTATTACACAGCAAGGGAGAAATAGCTGGACAGAAGAATGGAGGGAAGAGAGACCGTGCCAGCCTTTAAAAAAAGAGACAGTGAGGGGTACAAGTGAAACTCTCTAAGAGTTTCTGTAGTTTTTAATTGTGAAATTGAAAGACCTCCCTCACTGGCTCTCGCTTGGTCCGCCATACACTTCAAAATACCAACACGGCATATTTGCTAATCTGCCACCACCACAGCTTCCCTGGGTTGCCCCCCACCACGACTGCAGCAAATATCTTTGAGAGTTCCCCGCAGTCACAGCATCTTGTCATGTTCTCCAAATCAATCCTTCAATACACATTATCTTCCCTTCCCATAATGTTTCATCTTCTCCACCATCACTATATTACTAATTAAAACGTGTACAATATGAAGACTTTATTGTTTATTAGAGAAGAGAGTGTTATGATCAAATCTTACTTTGGGGAGGAAGATTAACCAAGCAGTTAGCGTAAAAGATACATTCCTAACATCAAAAGAAATCAGGAGCATAAATCTCAGGAGTTTGTTGAAATATCTCAGACATGTGTGGTAGGAGTTCTGGCAACAGGAATAGCAAAAAGGATCCAATGACAAATGATACAGAAGTTAGACAAAACTTGTGACAGATTGGATGAACGAGAGAAGGAAACAGATCAGTAATGCATAATTTCATGGTTATAAATATAAATCACTTCAATATTAGTAACATTCCTAACAGAAATTTTGAAGTAATAAAAACCTGTTTTAAAAAAGGAAAAATGGTTAGTTTTGCTCTGGCCTAACACCAAGAATCTGGATGAGAATGAAAAAAAAAATTTCACCTAAATATTGGAATGTTTTCTCTCTTCTAAAAGAATGCTCATGTTTCTATATATAGTCGGTTTGTGATACAGCAATGACATGCTGTGATAGGTATTTGGCGACATGTCTGTGGCTAATTCAAATTAATCTTCTAAATTTTTAGCCAAAGAATTTCTTTGTCATGACTGTGTAATACCAAATGAGATTGCTAATTAAATCTGCAGACACCTTAATATAGAAATTAATAGTGTCAAAGAAAGACAATATGCTGATATTTGGTGATATGGACTATTCTTACTGTGGTTAGGTGATATCTCAGGCTGGTTTTGATTTGCATTTCTCTGACAACCAGAGATGATGAGCATTTTTTGACATGTTTGTTAGTCATTCCTCTGTCTTTATCAGAGAAGGTTCTGTTCATATCTCTTGCCCAGTAATAGATGGGATTGTTTGCTCTTTTCTTATTGATTAATTTGAGTTCTCTGTAGATTCTCAACCCTTTTTCAGATTCATACCCCACAAATATCTTTTCCCATTATGAAGGTTGCCTATTTGCTTTGCTTGTTGTGTCCTTAGCTGTGCAAAAGCTTTTCAGCTTAATTCAGCCATTAAAAAAGATGGAGCCTTTACATCCTTTGTTTTAAGCTGGATAGAGTTGGAACACACTCTTCTAAGTATCACAAGAATGGAGAAGCAGGAATTCAACATACTCAAGTCTAATATGAAGCCATTAGATGATCTAATACATATCCACATAAGAGAAAAACTCAAACCAGTTCAAGGTGGGGAGTGGGGGAACAAGGAAGCAGGGAGGGGGGAGGGGAAGATCAGGGCTACAGCATATGGCACTCCTCTTGAGGGTGGGACACAACCATAAGAGGGACGTAACCTAACAAATGAGAACAGTATAACTTCATTTTTTTTTTTACCTTCAATGAACCTGAAACAATAAAAAAAAATATATGCTGAGATTTTTAGGAAACAATAGCACCCAGAAAAGGCTGCACACATTTGTATTCTGCATAATGTTCAGACTCAGTGGCTAAAGTGCAGAAGTCTTACTGACAATGAATCGATCCAAATCTACCATAGACTACACCCCACCCCCTGTACCCTGTCCTGTGGCAGTATGAAAATGGCCAAAATTCACATGCTATTTGATATGGCTTTATCTCATCATGTAAAATTAAAATTCTGCAGCTTGTAAGGATTATTTTTATTTTGTAGTTTACTTGAAATATGAAATACCAGAGAATTAACTTTTCAAATGTAAGCTTTCTTCCACCTATTCTGTTTTTAATTCTGAAAAGAAAATCAAATGCAATTAAAAGTACTATGATGTGAGAAATAAAAAGGGAATATTTTCTTTGGCCAATCTGTTTTCAGTTATGAGAAAACTACCTCATAACAAAAAGAGTAAGAGAGGCAGTAGGTAATCTCTGAGACATTTGAAGTCTCTTGTAAACCTGACATCGGTGTGATTGTTTTAATATATTATTTCATATTTGTCTGATCCCTGGGGTGGACCTTTACTTGAGAGCGGTAAAGATAGCATCATCAACAACTAAAGTGCCCTTCTCAGCAGGGGAAAGAAAACAAAGCCTTTCCTTTTGTTAATACTTAATTTTTAGTTGCATTCTGCTGATGCTATTTATGGGACGATCCGACAACACTGGTATTTTAATAATAGTCATTATTTATTAAGTGAACATTGTGGAAATGGATGACAGAAACATCCCACCTCTAGGTAATGGCTCCAACTCAAATACTAGGTGATGATTTTTAAATGATTGAATGGATATAAAACTTTCTAAATTGGAAGATGCAACTCTGTGATGACACTGGCTGTGTTTATAGGCTGGTGCCAAATGGAGAGAAGGGAGATTGTCTGCCTAGATGCTTCTTCGTTCATTCATCTCAATCTTATATTGAATTTGAGGATGCACAAACCCTGGCTCTGCAGTATTTTACTGTTAAAAAATAAAGTGAAGTCTCATTCTATCAGTACATCTTCAAGTATGCGTTACTTCGAAACAGAATCTTTGGTTTTTAATGACTCATAAAATAAGTCAGCATTACAGAAGATATAAACAGGATGATTTGATTAATTTCCTATTAGGGACATGTTTTTCTGAACCCCAGTTTGAGAACATAGGCGTGGCCACCACCATCAGAGCCAGTGCTTCCAACAAGCCAGAATTGATATTGATGTGATATCAGCATCATCTTTCTCCAGAAGTGGGTGTGAAAGAAATAAGCACAGGATGAAGCCCCAGAGTATTCTGAGATCACTCTTACTGTTTTCAGCCTATTAAAATTATAGCCTAACATGTTCACAGTTTAAAAAAGTCACTCTATTAAATTATGCAAAGAATTTAAAGTTGTGGTCTTCACTCTTAAAGAGCTAGTAAAGGACACAAGTTGCCAATGTGTTGCAATATTAGATAACAGTAAATGTATTATAAGACTCATTTAATGAAGACGTTCCAGTCCATTAATAAGTATTGAAATTTTGGGTAACGTTTGACCCAGCCAATTCACATAAGTACAGGGATTTCTCTTGAAAATGTGCTTATAATTGAACACTTAGCAAGAAAAGATTTTCACTGGAATGTTGTTAATCACTGAATAATCAGAAAACAATCAAATAGGTGTGATCCTAGGGTATTGATAAAAACACATTATGTCCATACAATGAAATAAAAACCTATAAAAAATGAGAAATCTTATGTTATTTGAAGTTTTTAATATA
>CAUYQV010082586.1:0-26023 GCA_963574575.1 Galagoides demidoff
CCATTACATGCAGTCTTGGTGTGACAATTAACCAAGGCATGGCCTAAGCAAGGGCCTGTGACATGGGCCACACTGTCAAACTCTGGGCCCCAGGACCCTGAATCTCAGCAGAGCAGTGCCAGGGTGGAAACAGCTGAGAAGAGCATCCCCCAGATCCTGAGAGGGAATTGCCCTCACTCTGGCTCCTAAACAGAGATTTTTCACTTTTCCTTTGATTCTGCTACCAAATCCTTCTTTGTTTCGTGCTCCAGTCAACCAGATGTAGTTTCAGTTGTTTGCAATCATAGAGCTGTCCACGTAGTGAAAACCATGCTGCCGGGGAGATGAAGACCAGCCCATGCCCAGCCCCGTGTCCAGGCTGCAGAGGAGAAATGTGTCTCTGCCTTGCATTTCTACCGCCACCCTACAAATGAGAAAACTGAAGTTCAAAGGAGAGGTGAATGTCCAGTGAATGCCCAGCAAGTGAATGACAGAGGGAACACCGTGATCTGGGACTGCGTCCAGGTTCTAGTACACATGCAGTTTGTTTCAGATCCTTCCTCATGTGACCAAGAGTGTCCTGCTCACCAGGTCTCCAGTCCACCCGGGGAAGACAGATGCCCGCTCACGAGCTGGGACTTTCTCTGCTGAGTCCTCCCCTTTTGCCTCCAGAACTCAGTGCAGGTCCTGAGAAGGCCCATGAGTATTCAGCTTTCAGGAAGTCTTGGCCAGATCCTACTGCTGAAATAATTTTGTCATTGGACATATGGACAAAAAACCAATTTGAACATTTTGGCCATAGTTTCATTCCCACAAATTGCTGTTCCAATCCTAGTCTTTCCCAAACTGCTTGTCAACATTCCCATCAAAGGTTTTCCCACATGGAATGCTGATTTTTCAGGCCCCATATGGCTCACATACACAGCTGGGCACTTTGTTCATTATTAACGTGGTGAGGCCAGGGTCAATTCCAATGTACGTCAAAGTGCTTGCTGGTGTCAGTGCTTGCTGCTGCTCTCTTGCTGGAGAATAGCTGGTAGGTGAGGACGTGAAGGGCATCGTGCCTACCAGAGCAGAGCGCAGGCCAGGGGGCCTGAGCACTACTTGCCACTGGGGGAGCCCTGGGCTCCAGCCCAGTCCTGTGGCTGCCTCACCAGGTCAGTCCCTCCCCCACAGACCTCACAGGGTGTGGACTCTCATCCCAGGCTTGGCTTTGAATCTCAGAAGCACCAATGGCCAGAATGAGTCCTTTGGCCAGGGTACAAACTTCATGGCACACTCCACCTCCCTGGCTTCTCATCTACTGCATGCAGGTACCAGTATTTCCTTTAAGGCAGAGTTTCTGAGTCATTCAATTTTGTGGCATACTCTATGCTATATGTGCAATTATTAAAACTTTTCTTTCAAATTACTGGCTTTGTTTAAATATCTTTCTCAAATTTGTCTATATCATCACTGAAAATGGAAAACAAGTATCTCATGCCATAAACAGAGAGTAACTAAAAAAATTAGCAAATATAAAATAACAGATTTTTTATAATACCCATATCACACACACCCCCAATCAGCATGCGCACCTCCAGGGATAGGCCTGATTTTGGAGGCACTGCTCTAAGTCAGGGGGTGAGCAGGGATGTGACCATAAACAACACTTCCAACCTGGATGTTTCCAAGTCCTCCAAGTATCAGGGGTCTCTATTTCATTAATTAAAAAAAAAAAAAAAAAAAGCCTGAATCCATGTTCCAGGCATTATTTCGAGGCTCCTCCTGGCCTCTTCCCTTCCCCCCTCCCAAGACTTTGTAGATTTCCAGAGGTAGGGTGAGCGACCTGCTTTCCTCACAATGCCTGGCTCCCGCTTGCATTCTGTGTCCCCAGATCATGTGGTGAGCCTCTTCTCTTCTACACTGTGGACTGACGCATCCAACCACATACCTGACCGTCTCTTTCGATCTTACAGACCCCTCGGCCTTAGCAAGCTGGAGGCAGAACTCTTCAACCTGCTCGATCTTCTGTGGGTGCATACTCACCCCTCAGGTGCCCATGTTTCCGCAGGAGTACAGCTTGTCTGTCCTGCCCTCTGCTCTGTGTCTGCTGCACAGAGCATTCACCTGGCACAGAGTAGCAACTACCTAACAAGTGACCCCCAAATCCTACTGACGGAGAGCAGCGAGTTTCATTTCCCACTCAGGTAGGTCTCTGTTTCATGCCCTCCTTACTCCAGGATCCAGGCTGAAGTGGCAGCCCCTACAGAACTTACCAGACTTGTGGTGGGGGAGAGAGCACGTCAAGTTGCCACAGCTACTCACATTTCATCCGTGGAGACTGGACAGTGGGGCAGAAGCAGCTCCCCCCTGTGGGCTACTTGGGAATGGCAGCCCAGCCTGCCACAGGGCCTGATGAATATTTTCTTTTCCTTCTTTTCTTAGGGGTTTATTGAGGGTACAAAGAACTAAGTTACATTGATTGCTTGTGTCAGATAAAGACCCTCCCTTAATAGTACTCAGCCCCCAAAAGGTGTACCACCACTCCACCCCTCCCCCCTGACCCCCCCACTCTCTCCCTCCTTATTTCTTGTTGACCTAATAAAGTCTCAGAGGCAGTTTCCACCAAGGACCTAGGGCCTGAATTTCACATACAGGTTAGAAAATGGGCTTCATGCTTGGGTTACAGACATGCATTTGGGAGGTGGAGCTCACCCATTAGCCTAGGACACTGGTTTCTCACACAAGGCCCTCATATGGGGGCCTCATACTTCAGCCAGAGAGGCCACAGGCTGGCAGTGCAGTGAGCAAGGTCCACACCTAGCCTGGGTTTCTGCATCAGGCCCAGCTCCCACGTCAGATGCTACCCCAGGCTCGCTCAAGGCCAACACAGGAACCCAGGGCACCTCACATCCTGAGGCCCTCAATGCCCAAGGCCCTTTGAGAAATCTCACAGCTCCTTGGGGGTCAATGTGACTGTAGCAGTCACTGATCTTCTGTGATTTGGCTCTTGGAAGCCAAACTGGGTACCATCTAAGGGGCTGGGCTAGGAGGCCGATCAGGCCAGGTGAAATCCTCCCTCATCTGGAGTCTCCTGCAGGTGACTCAGAGGCAGGGATAGCCAGGAAGTGAGGACCACAGGTCAACTTTCCAGGTACTTGGGGCTGGCATGTAGCCATTGTGGGGTGGAGGGTCAGTAGAGGTTAGGTCTGGGTGACAAAGATGGGGGATACTTACCCTACAGATACCCCCTGCTTGAGTACAACAGGGCACAAGTGCGACCCACCTTCTATCAACAGGGGCTCAGTTTAAAAGGACATGGGTGTCCCCAAGAGCACCAGGAGGCAGCTGTCAGAAAAAGTGGAGAACCTTTCTAGGCAGCCTGGGGACAGTCTGGAGGACTCACTGCAGTTAGAAGAAAGTGGAAGAGGGGAGAAAAGGAAAAAGAAAAGAAGGGAGGGAGGGAGGAAGGGAGGGAGGAAAGCGAGGTACATAACTGGGCAGCGCAGTTCCTTTTGAGGTGAGGAAGGTGCAGAGTGGCCGTTGACCGCTCATCCTCTTCCCGTCAAGCTGCCAGACGTACAAAGAGCTCACAAAGGGGCGCAGGGCAGGGTTCACAGGGACGGGGAACAAGTTTTTCAAATTAAACTTTTTAACATTTTAATTTTAGAGCCATAGAAATGCATGGCCTACCTCAGAGCCTCCCCTCCCACAGACCGAGTCTCTAGGACTGGAGCTGACCTGTCTCCCACCGCAGGGCCGGGCTCCGGGGCCAGCGCTTTGGTCGGGAGCCCAGCGCCCGGGCTCACCACCAGCCCTTCGAGGCGCGCTGCCCGCTCTGATTATCTATGGGGGAAGCGTCCTGCTCTTCTGGCCGGCCCGCTCAGGGACGGAGAGGACAAGGAGCTTTGTCGTGTTGTGAACGGGGACACGGAGGTCCGGAAACGGGGGGGGGGGGGGGTGGCTCCGGGAGGGCTCAGCCCTCGCCTGCCCGGCCTGCAGGCCGCCTCCCGGCTGCGCGGCGCTCCTTCCTTGCCCCAGAAGCGTTTTCTCTCAAGCTCAGAAAGCGATTTCCAAGGACATGGGCCTTCCTGCCCCTGAGCTCCAGCGTCTGGGGAAGGGAACTGCCTGTGGGGGGGCTGGAAGGATTCCGTGCGCCTTGCCCCAACCGCATAATTAGGCCGAGCAAAACAGACCACAGAGCGGGCGCCTGTAGTTCCAGCTACAGGGGAGGCTGAGGCAAGAGAATCTCCTAAGCCCAAGAGCTGGAGGTTGCTGTGAGCTGTGATGCCACAGCACTCAACCGAGGGCAACATAGTGAGACTCTGTCTCAAAAAAAAAAAAAAAAAAGAGTCCACAGCAGCGGACCTTTGTGAGTCACCCCCTCCCACTCTCATGGCTTCCTTTGACCTTGACGTTTTTCTTTTCCAATTTTTCGAAGTGTACTATGCACACGGAAAGCCCACCTGCCTCAGGATCCTGTGCAGCCGTCACTCAGATGGAGAAATCAAACATTACAGCCGCTAGGGGTGCCCCTTTCCTGACTTCTGGCATCTTCGGCTGTTTCGCCCACCTCTGCACCAACAGGACCACACTGTATGTGTCTTTCGTGTCTCATGTGAGTCATGTCACCGACACTTCACGTGAGTCACCCCATCCGTTTGTTTTCCCTGTGCAGGAGTACTCCATTCCAAGGATAAGCAATTCATTTATTTGTTCTGCTGTTGGTGGGCATTTATCTGGGGCTATGAGGAATAATGCTGTCCTGGGCAGTCTAGCGTGTAACTCTGGGTAACTTTTCTCTAGAGGATAGACCTGGGAATGGAATCGCTGCTTCCCAGCCCTTAGCTGCAAAGTCTTGCTGTGACTCTGGAGCCAGAGGAAGCAGAGGGACCTCCCACATTCTTGATCCCAGCCAGGCACAGAAGGAAAAGGGGAGGGTGAGGGTTACAGAGAGGCAGGATGCTGTGACGCTACTGTCCCCGCTCCTGAAGGGTGCCACGCCCCTTGTTGGCCACAGGTGTGGCTGCAAAGCCCAGGGGATTACTAAAAGGGAGGGCTGCAGGCTTCTTTCAGCACCTTGACCCCAGGCCCACTGGGGCCTCCCTGGCTCCTCCAGGTGGGAAGAGTTACTAGCTTGATTGAGGGGGTCAGGCTTTGGTCATTACTGCCTGCAGGGCCAGTAGTCCTTAAGTCAGGATCCACACCCATACCTCTGCTTTCACTCCCTGCCTGCCACCCAGGCCCTCCAGGCAGGGAGTTTGTCTCCCTTCACTCACTTGCTATGTCCTGTCCACCAAGAGGACCTCTATGGTAAGAATTAGACATCCCCTTAGCTACTAATAAGGGTAACCCCATTCCATTTTTGTTGCTATTCCCAGTATCTAGTCTTCTTGGGAATCCTCTGGGGCAGAAGATGGCAGACAAGGAGGCCTTGTTATTTATGTTCGCCTGGTTATAATAATATAAAAATGTCATCAGACATAAAAGAGGACAAGAAAATGTGAAGAAATTGAACTTTATTAATATGAACTTGTATTAATCAAGAGACCAACCATAAAGAGTAAGACGACAACCTACAAAAAAGTTACATTCTTTTCAATAAAGGACATGTGACTAGAAAACATAAAGAAAAAGATACATAGTTCAATTAAACAGGAAAAAGACCAGGATATCAAAAGACTAGGATATGCAGATAGTCAATATACACATGAAAAGGTACTTATAGCATTATTACTCACCAGGGAATACAAATTAATGCCATTAGATGCCATATGACACCCACCAGAGTGGCTAAAGTAGCAACCAAGTGTTGATGAGAACGTGGACCAACTTTGGCTCTTGTACACACTGATGTTGGTACAATCACCTCTTGGAAACATCAGTAAAAGCAAGCAAACATCTACCATAGGAACCAGCAACTCAACTCCTGATACATACCCAAGAGAAATGAGTACTTACGTTTCCCAAAGTCATGGTCAAGAACACCTACAGCAACTTTATTCATCTTAATCCCCAAACAAAAAACAATACATGTCTTTAAATAGTAGACAGATTAAATGGGAACAGTTTAAGAATACAATGGAATATTGAACAGCAACACAAAATAGAAAATTGCTAATATTTGCAACAATATGGATAAATTTCACATATACAATATTGAATGAGAAAATACAATAGAGCATATAGTTATGGATTGCATTATATATAATACAAAAACCATACAAACTTGATTTATAGTGTTACAGGTCAGAATATAGTGGTGGGGAAGATGCCTGGGAGTGGACATCAGTGTCTGCTAGGGAGCTGTGAATTGTCTATCTTGAGCTGGGTGCTGGTTACACAGCATGTAATTTCATCAACCTGTGCAGTTACAATTTGCATATTTTAATGTAATCTTCCAGTAGAAAACAAGAGGAGGAAGAAGAAGGAGCAGCAGTAGCCTGGGAGTGGACATCAGTGTCTGCTAGGGAGCTATGAATTGTTCACCTTTATCCTCAAAACAAACAAGATTCAGAGTTGTGGGAGAAACTTTAGTGTTGATCATAGCCAGTTCAATCCCCCTTTGCAGTTGGGTGAGACATGTGAGCAGTTCTGCCCATGGTGGACGTCAATTCCAGACTGAAGCTTTCACTGCCAGGCTTGATCCTCCAGTTCCTCAATCCCCAGTGAGTCCCCATCAAAATCAGCTGAGAGAGCTGAATTCCTACATGGAGAGGGTTGCCTGGACCTGCTCTTGATTCTGAATGAGGGAATACAAACCTTTACTAGGGTAAGCCAGGGGTGGGCTTTCCTGTTGGAAGCTGCATTAATTTAGCTATAATCTAAATAAGGCCCTATTCAAGAACAATTAGTTATACTTTAAAATGTACATTATTTTTATAAAAATCTACTACGTACTTAACATTTTGAAAAAATGAAAGCTATTTGTTAATTTTAAAGTTAGCCAAATAACAATCAGAACTACAACCAAAAAATAGCCAGGCATTGTGGCAGGTGCCTGTAGTCTGAGCTTCTTGGGAGGGTGAGGCAAGAGATTTGCTTAAGCTCAAGAGTTTGAGGTTGCTGTGAGCTGCGACACCATGGCACTCTACCAAGGGCAACATGGTGAGACTCTGTCTCAAAAAATAAGAATAATAATAATAATAAAATAAAATGCATCTACTGAGAGCTCAATCAATTTCATCTGTAGTTCTTTAGCCACTTTGGTGATAGCAGCTTGTAGGAGATCGAGCACTAGGCTTATAGAAACAGCCACCGGTTCTTGAAGGAGTCGCTGGGAGCAAGACAATCTCCTAGCTAGCATAGAGATGTTTTGCAGCCTGGAGACAAGCTCTCAAGCAACTACATAAGTTAATGAAATAAGATCAGTTGCTGATTAGGAAGCAGGTGTTATACTTCGGACATTTGTGGTACAACAGGGTGAGAGTCAAGCCCGTGGGGAAAGAGCAAGTAGCAATCATTAAACACGTAGCTCCAGTATGTGGCCCCCCCCACACCTGTTGTATAATTCTTCAATAAAAGCCCACGACAGAGGTTATTTGGAACTCTCCCTGCATCTATGGGAAGTCTACCACTTGAAAGCATGTACTTCTAATCCATGTCCTGGCTGTTTTTATTCACGCGCAGTGACAGGGTATCACAGTGGGCACTGACAAATGGCGGAGTTGACAGGATCTGGACAGGGTCACAGACTGAAAGAGAGAACTACACTTGGAGTAAGAGAAACATTCGGCAAAATGGCAAGAGGGAGTTTACGGGGAAGCAAAGGGTAATTCCCTGTCCGTAGACAACAGAGGGGGACATCACTCAGAGTAAGTGGACCTCTGGCAACAGCAGTATGTATGTGGAGTCATTTTGTTCATCTCAGTGATGTGTCTGTGTTTGTTTGTCTGTCAAATTGTGAGACACCTTAATAACTATGATGGCAACCCAGATTAAACAGCTGGAAGACCAGGTGAACAATCTCACAATTAAAACTACTAAAAGCCATAATTGTAGAAAGCTAGGCCGTGTGAGGAAGGAGTGTTGGAGGAGGAATACCAATCACAATGGCCATTTTCATTCAGTAATCAAAAGAAACAAGGAGAATTAAACCCCCAGGTATATGCCCCGGTTGTGTAAAGAGGTTCCATTGGGCAAATGCATGCCACTACTTCTTCTCATTTTTCTTCTGTGGGGGCCTTCACTGGTTTTGTTGGAGTAACTTTGTTAAGTATTCTGTGATTTTTGTTCTTTTATTTAGCTGGAAAGAGAGCTACTCAATAAGAACAACAGATGAAACAGACAACTTCAGGTTCCTCCCTTACCCCGTACAAGAATATCTTAAAAGAAAAAAGAGGGACATGTAGGAGGCCAAGCACCAGGCTTATAGAAGCAGCCACTGGTTCTAGAGAGAGGCGCTGGGAGCAAGACAGTCTCCTAGCTAACATAGAGATGTTTTGCAGCCTGGAGACAAGCCCTCAAGCAACTGCATGTGTTAACAAGATAAGATCTGTCGGTCATTAGCAAGCAGGTATTATACTTTGGACATTTGTGGTGCAACAAGGTGGGAGTCCACTCATGGGGAAAGAGCAGTAACAATCATTAAGCACATAACTCCTGTACATGGGCCCCCCACACCTGTGTGTAATGCCTCAATAAAAGGACACAACAGAGGTTATTTGGGGCTCTCTCTGTACCTATGGGAAGCCCACCTCCTGCAAGCATGTACTTCTAATCCGTGTCCTGGCACTGACATCAGCTAGGTGAGGCTGAAATGCTGATTGGAGTGTGATGTCATGACTTTCAAAGTCAGTGAATCTTTCATTGTATTCTTCAGTCAACGGGTCTATAACAGCTGCATATTCCTCAAATGATTCACATATGTCATCCTGCTAACTGTGGAAAATGTTCATTGGAAATTTCCATTTGAAGAAGTGTTTTGAAAAAAGATAGATTTTTTTTTAAATGCTTGTATTTTTTGTCACATACATATATAGACTTAGTTTTACTTTGCAAAGAAATACTCAAGTAATTTTGATTGGCATGATATCACACAGAAATGCTGCATTTCTATGAAGATCTTCTTTAAATAATTCATGTTGATAATTCTGGTTTTCATAAAATTTAACCATCTGTTCTTGCAGAGATAAAATTTTGGCTAAGACCTGTCTCTGTATTAGCCAGTGCATTTCAAAATGATCAGGCAAATTCACACTGAATACATCATGGTTCAACTTTAGCACATAAGGAAACTGATGATTCCATGTTGCACTTGCAGGAATAATAATACTATAACTTGTTTTAATGTATCACTTAAAACAGTAGCTTGAGCACAGAGAATTTGCTAATGCAAAATACAATGAAAAGAAATGACAGCATTTAGATCTGTTAATATTTTTTTAATCTGTGCAATAAACCCTTCTTGTTTTCCTGTCATGAAAAGTGCACCATCTGTACAGACACTCACTAGATTTACCAAATTCAGTCCTACTTCATTACATTTATTTTTAAAGTCATTGAAGGGATCTATTCCATGTTTCTAAGAATGCCCAAAGAAAATAGCACTTCATAGCAAAGAAAATCTTCTGTTATGACCCAAATGAAATATAAAACCTGCACCAAGTGAGTAGTATCAGTCGATTCATCCAAAGTGATCAAATATATTAATATATATGTTCATTTTGAAATATTGCATGAAGTTGATCTGTTAAGTTGAAAGCTAATTCATGCTGTTGATCAGTTGTTCTCCTTGAAGGAGACAGTTGTTTGCACCTTGAAGCATTATTGGGGTCTAAGCATCCTATAACTTTGATGATGCAGTTTTTCAAAATTTCTACATCACTGAATGGCTTCTCTTTCCCCCAGCTATATAAGCTACTTTATAAGTTGCTTCAGTGGCATTCTTTCCAGGTCTTATTGCTACTTGAAAAAATGATCTTCACTTTTGCCTTTCATCTTTCAGTTTCTCCAGTACGACCTTTTGAGTCTCTCCCTCTAATTTAAAATATCTATGGTCCTTATGAATGTTACAATGTTGATGAGCATTGAATTTTTTAAAGTTGATATTGAGTATCACAAAGCAAGCAAGTCATCTTTAGCAGAAACAAGATAATATTGCAATTCCCAATCTTTATTAAAAAATCTGTTTTCTTCCTCAGCATTCTCTTGGTCTTCTTTGACATCATGGTCTATTAGGCAGACAGAATTAAAATATACTGTCAAGCTGTGCAACTATTCACTAATTCCACTTCAAACAGAAACACAGTGCACCACTGTCTAAAGCTGATAACAGACTAGTGTATTCAATCCTTATAAACTCTCACCAACCAGCCTTGTGGCACCAGTCAGATGGGGGAAGTCAGAACTAAATCTTGAGTGTAGCAGTCATAATTTTAGCCCATATGACTTACTAATGTTCTAATTGTGCCAGTCAATCTGGGAGGTTTATTTTTTTGTAACTTACTTTATTCTTTGGGATTTTAAGTACATTTATTTTAAACATAAAATAAAAATATAAAATAACAAAATTATTAATAAAAATAAAAGGATTTGTTTTATAAAATTTGGATTCAGTTAAAAGCCTGCATAAAAGGACCTAGAAGGCTATGTGTGGCCTTAAGCCTGCAGGTTCCCCACTCCTGGGTTCAGCCAATACTATTTAAGGGTTGGTTATTACCGTGACATAAGCCAAAAACAAATCTCAATAAACTTAAATGATTGAAATCATACGAAGCTTATTTTCTGACCACAAAGAATAAAGCTGAAAATAGAAATATGTCCACATGAAACATCATGCTCCTTCCTAAACAACCAGTAGGTCAACAAAGAAATCACAAGAAAAATTAAAAGTCACCACAGAAGAATGGAAATGAAAACACATCATACAAAAACTTGAGGGACAATGCTAACAGGGAAATTTATAGCTGTAACACTTACATTAAAAAAGAATGAAACACCAAATCACCTAACTTTGTACCTTAAGAAACTAGAAACAAAAGAGCAACTAAACCAGATGGAAGGAAATAATAAAGATTAGAGCAGAGATAGAAAATACAGAAGAGAAAAACAATACAGAGAGGAAAAAAAAACAAAAATTATTTCTTTGAAAAGATCAACAAAATTGATAGAGCTTTACTAAAATTACAAAAATATAAATAAATGGGCAGCACCTGTGGCTCAGTGAGTAGGATGCTGGCCCCATATACGAAGGCTGTGGGTTCAAACCTGGCCCTGGCCAAACTGCAACAAAAAAATAGCCAGGCATTGTGGCAGGTGCCTGTAGTCCCAGCTACTTGGGAGGCTGAGGCAAGAGAATTACCTAAGCCCAGGAGTTGGAGGTTGCTGTGAGCTGTGATGCCACAGCACTCTACCAAGGGTGACAAAGTAAGACTCTGTCTCTAAAAAGAAAAAAAAAAAAAATATATATATATATATATATATAATTAAAATAAATGAAAGTTGAGATGGAAAGCTTTTCCCCTGAGATTGGGAAAGAGGACATTACTATAGACCTTACAAAAATAACAAAGACAATAAGAAAATTCTGTGAACAATTGTATGCTACAAATTAGATAATCTAGGTAAAATGGAAAAATTCCTACAAACACAAAAATTACCAAAATTGACTCAGAGGAGATAGAAAATATGAACTTACCTATAACAAGTAAAGAGGTTGAATTAGTAATAAAAAATTTCCCAACAAAGGAAAGTCCAACACCAGATGGATTCACTGGTGAATTCCACTGACATTTAAAGAAGAATTAACGCAATGCTCCTCAAACTCTTCCCGACAAGTGGAACACTTCCCAACTCATTCTGTAAGCCCAGCATTACTCCAATACCAAAGGCACATAAAGACATCACAAGGAAACATATAGAATAATATCTCTTATGAATATAGATACAACATTCCTCCATTAAATACTAGCAAACACAACTCAACAACATAATAAAAGAATTACATATCATGACAAAGTGGGGTTTATTCTTCTGCCTTGCAAAGAATACAAGGGTGGTCAATGTAAGATAGTCAATCAATGCAGTGCACCGTGTTAGTAGAATGGTGAGGAAAAGCCCACAAGAACATCTCAGTGGATGCAGAGAAAACATTTAACAAACTCTAACACTGTTTAATGATTATTTTTATCAAAAACTAAAAATAGAAAGTTCCTCAACATGGTAAGTGGAATATATGAAAAAAAACCAACATCATACTCAGTGGTAGTAGATGGAAAGCTTTTCTCTTGAAATTGGGGAAACGATAGGCTGCCTGTTTCATCATTGCTATTTAGCATTGTACTGAGAGTTCCATCTAGAGCAATTAAACAAGATGCTCAACATCATATGTCATTAGAGAATTGCAAATTAAAACACTACAACACTGGCACCACCAAACGCAGGTGAGGATGCAAAGTAACGGGAGCTCTCCTTCATTGCTAGTGGGAATTCAGGACAGTACAGCCACTTGGGGAAACAGTTTGCTAGTTTCCAATAAAACCAAATGTGCACTTGCCTTCCACATGATCCTGTAATCATACTCCTTGAAGAACCAGAAAGCCACAGGCTCTCCTTCCTTCATAGAGGCACCTTGAGTCAACAACAATGTACACACCAGAAAACAAGCATGGAGTTCTAGAGACTTGTTAAGAAGGAAAACCAAGGCCATTGTAAAACCATGAAGGGATCTGAGCCAACAGAATAGGAAAATTCTATGGCCTTTGGGGTACCCACACATATCTCTCCTCATATGCAACATAATGTCCAGCAACCAGGAAGAAATTCTCATATGGAAACTCTGCCTTGGAATGGAAATAAAGTGAATGCATCCAATTTTCTGGTTTGTCTGGGAACTACTCAGGGGACTGGATTCTGATTCAGAGCACTGACCAATGGCTGTAGACTGGAAAACAACAAAAGCAGAGATTAGCATGTTACTGCTTCAGTTCTGCAGGCAAACACCGGGGTAACAAAAGCTCAGAAAAGGGTCACAGCTCATAGAATCCCAGCCCTGGCTGGTTATGGTCCTCCCCAGCTTGAGGCCAGTACCATACGACTGACAGAAGGGGTTGTTTTTTTCAAATGCCCAAAGCTCAGCAAAATTTTACAAGGCATGCAAATAAAAAGAAAAATATGACAAAGGCACAAACTGATTCCAGAAATTGGCCCTAAAGAAATGCAGATTGATGAAATGTCTGACAAAGAATTTAAAATAACTGTCATAAGATGCTTAAATGAGCGAAAAGATAACAGATAGGCAACTAAATAAAATCACGAAATCTATGTATGAAGAAAGTCACAATCTCAACAGAGATAGAAACTATAAAAAAGAACAAAACAGAAAATCGGTAGTTAAAAAATACAATTAAAGTGAAAAAATTCATTAGGGAAGATCAATAGCAGAAGAAAAAATCAGCAAACTTGAAGACAAGTCATTTGAACATATTAAGTCAGTGGGACACAAAAAAAAAAAGAAAGAAAAGAAAAAAGAAAAATCAGAGAGCCTAAGGACTTATGAGACACCATGGAGCTGACCAATGAATATAGGCATTATGGAATCCCAGAAAGAGATAGAGAGATTATTTAAAGAAATAATGACTGAAAACTTCCCAAACTTAAGGATAGAAATATATATACAGATTTAAGAAGCTGAAAAAAACTTGAACTGAGGTAACTTGAGAAAGAATTGCACTGAGACACTAAGATACATTATAATTAAACTGTCAAAAGTTAAAGACAAAGAAAGAATCTTAAAAACAGCAAAAGAAAAGTGATGCGTCATGTATAAGAAAGCTTTCATAAGCTCATCAGTAGATTTCTCAACAGAAACTTTGCAGGCCAGAGGGAGTGAGATAATATATTCAAAGTGCTGGGGAGCAAGGGTCCTGTTAACCAAGAGTATTTTATCTGACAAAAACAACTGTCCTTCAAAAATGAAGAAGAAATTAAAACTTTTCCAGATAAACATAAACTGTGGGAATTCATTACCACTAGGTCTGCTTTAAAAAAATGCTAAAGGGAGTCCTTTGAGTTGCAAAAAAAGGCAAGAGAAAGCAGCACAAACCCATACGAAAATGTAAGTTTTCCTGGTAGATGTAAATAGAGTAACCTATACCATTATAACTTAGGTATATAGATTTTAAATGGAAAAAATTAAAAAAACTATAAATACATGTAACATGAATATAATATATAAATATATGATATGTAACATCGATAATATAAAGGGCACAGAGTTGTAAAGGAGTAGAGTTTTGTATACAAGTGAAGTTTAGTTGTTTACAGTATAAAATAGAATAATATAACTTAAAGATATTTTATGCAGTTTCAGTGGTAATCACAAAGAAAATATCTATAGAACATACACAAAAGGAAATAAAGAAGAAATTAAAATCACTACAGAAAACCAACAAAACAGAAAGAAAGTCACTAAGAGAGGAAAGGACAGACAAAAAAGACATAAGACAGAGAAAACAAAATAACAACAGTAAGTCGTTTCCTATGAATAGTGAATATAATGCAAATGAATTAGCTATTCATTTAATCCAATAAATGGATTCAACATTTTCCGCATATATACATGTAACATGTGTGAACATGTGTGTGAGAGAATGTGTGATCCAGACTGGAATGTCTGCATCCAGATCCAGCCTGAGGAGCAAGAGGAGCAGTCCCTGGCTGATAATTTAGTCTGATCTTTTCTGGACTGCCCATTTCTCAGGCTTTAATGGCATTGCTGAGGGAGGGAGTAGTGTTTAGAGCAGGTTTGTCTCTGCTTTCTCACCCTGCTACATCTGAAAAGCAAGCAGAAAAAGAACAAAAGACTAAATATAACTCTGGATAATAGCGTGATTTACTGATTCCATGGAAGGGGGTGTGCTCTTTGCTAATTAAGCAGTTAGGATACATTTTCTTCCTTACTATGGCAAGAACTAATGTTTACCCTTAATAAGGACGTGTTTGTGTTTCATTCAACAGATTCCCAGATGGGTTAAGTCTTCAGACATGAAACCATCAATAAAATTAATAAGAAATAAGAATAGTAATTCAGAAACCAGTTAGTAATTAGTAAGAAACAGAATAGTAATTCAGAACCCTTGGAGTAGACTGACCTTCTTCCTTTGATATAATTTTTTTCTTTTTTTTAAATTTCAGATGAATGTGAGGGTACAGATGATTAGGTTACATTGTTTGCATTTGTTAGGTAAAGTCCAAACTGTAGTTGAGCCCTTCACCTAGGAGGTGTCCATATACCCCTACACTGTGCCATTTGGTGAGAGCTTGCCAATTCCCCTCTCTCCTCCCCCTACCCTCTCCTTCCTTCCCCTCCCCCCACCTGAATTAAATTATGTTTTCCCCTCATGTGGATGTGCAGTTCTTCATTCACTGGCTTCACATTAGTATTGAGTACATTGAATACTTGCTTTTCCACGTGAAGCCAGAAAACCAGCCATTATCACGAGGATGTTTATCTCAGAAGACTTTGGGGGAGGTCAAGTAAAATTTACCTTTATGTTGTTGAAGTATTGTTACATTTTTAGAATAAAAACTAATTTTATGTCAAAAAAAAAAAAAGAAAAAGAAACCTTGGAGTAGAAAGTCAGAAGACAAAAAAGAACATGACTGATTTCACCATGTAAAAATATTTAACTTTTATTTTTTGAGACAGAGTCTCACTTTGTTACCCTCAGAAGAGTGCTGTTGTGTCATAGCTCACAGCAACCTCAAATTCTTGGGCTCAAGCAATTCTCTTGCCTCAACCTCCTGAGACCGTACAAGAGACTACAGGTGCCCTCCACAGGGTACCTAGCTATTTTTAGAGACAAGGTCTGGCTTTGGGTGCAGCACCTGTGGCTCAAAGGAGTATGGCGCTGGCCCCATATGCCGGAGGTGGTGGGTTCAAACCCAGCCCTGTCCAAAAACTGCAAAAAAAAAAAAAAAAAAGGTCTGACTTTTGCTCAAGCTGGTCTCGACCCTGTGAGCTCAGGGCTATCCACCCACCTCCACCTCCCAGAATGCTAGGATTACAGGCGTGAGCCACCATGCTCAGGAAAAATATATAACTTTTTATAGCGAAAACCAACACAAATATTAAAAAAGGAAAAGTCACTGGTAAAATTATTCACAAGTTGGGCATTGCCTGTGGTTCAAAGGAATAGGGCACCGGCCCCACATGCCAGAGGTGGTGGGTTCAAACCCAGCCCTGGCCAAAAACTGCAAAAATATATATATAAATTATTCACAAGTAAAAGGGGCCACCTATGCCTATATTCTTCAGTGTTCTAATGAGAAAAGGATGCTGGATTTTACCAGCATTTATCAAATGCTTTTTCTGTATCTCTTGAGAAGATCATGTGGTCTTTGTTTTTGCTTTTGTTGATATGATGAATAACATTTATGAATGTGCATATGTTTTAAAAGCCTTGCAACCCTGGGATGAAACATACTTGATCATGATGTGTGACTTTTTTGATGATAAGCTATAATCTATTGGCTACGATTTTGTTGAGAATTTTTGCATCTGTATTCATTAGTGAAATTGGTCTGAATTTCTCCTTTTTAGTTGGGTTTTTTCCTGGTTTGGGTATCAGGGTGATGTTTGCTTCATAGAACATGTTGGGGAAGATTCCTTCCTCCTCAATTTTTTTGGAATAATTTCTGCATTATGGGAATAAGCTTTTCTTTGAAGCTTTGAAGGTTTGATAGAATTCTTGTGTGAAGCCATCCAGACCAGGGCATTTTTTTGTTGGAAGATTTTTTATTGTTTCTTTGATCTCAGGGCTTGAAATTGGTCTGTTCAGGAGATCTATTTCTTCCTGGCTAAGTCTAGGGAGAGAGTGTGATTCCAAATATTGATCAATTTCCTTCACATTGTCAAATTTCTGGGCATAGAGTTTCTGTTAGTATTCAGAGATGATCTCTTGTATCTCTGTGGTATCAGTTGTTATTTCCCTTTTATCATTTCTGATTGAGGTTACTAGAGATTTTACTTTTCTATTTCTGGTTAGTCTGGCCAAAGGTTTATCTATTTTATGTATTTATTTATTTTAAAACCAACTCCATGTTTCATTAATTTTCTGAATGATTCTTTTGTTTTCAATTTCATTGATCTGATTTAATTTTGGATATATTCTTTTCTTCTGCTGAGTTTAGGCTTAGATTGTTCTTCTTTTTCCAATTCCATAAGATGGCTTGTGAGTTTGAGCTCTCTTTCTGTTTTTCAGATGGAAACATATAAAGCAATACATTTTCCTCTCAGGACTGCTTTGGCTGTATCCCACAAGTTTTGGTAGATTGTGTCTTCATTGTTGTGTTGCTCAAGGAAGTTAATGATTTCTTCTTTAATTTCTTCCTGCACCCAACTGTCATTCAGCATAAGGTTGTTTAATTTTCATGTCTTTGTGTGGGATTGAACATTTTAGTTAGAGTTGAGTTCCACCTTTAGTGCCTTGTGGTCTGAGAAGATACACGGTAAAATTTCAATTCTTTTGATTCTGTTGAGGTTTGTCTTGTGTCCTAGGATATGATCAATTTTGGAGAATGTTCCATGGGGCGATGAGAAGAATGTATATTCTTTATGTTTGGGATGGAGTGTTCTATAAATGTCTATCGAGCACAGTTGTTCTAGGGTTTAATTTAAGTCCCTTATATCTTTGTTTAATTTCTGTTTAGAGGATCTGTCCAGCTCTGTAAGAGGAGTGTAAGTCCCCTGTTATTATGGAGTTATAGTACATCATATTGCTCAGACTAATTAAGGTCTGTTTCAAGAATCTGGGAGCATGTAAGTTGGGGGCATAAATATTTAGATTTGAAATGTCTTCTTGTATTTTTCCTTTGACCAGTATAAAGTGTCCATCTTTGTATGTTTGTTTGTTTGTTTTTACTTTAGTTGCTTTAAATCCACATGTATCTGAAAATAAGATTGCAACCCCTCTTTTCTTCTGAATTCTGTTTGCCTGAAAAATTGTCTTCCAACTCTTAACTCTGAGTTTTAATTTGTCATTTGAGCTAGGTATGTTTCCTGCAGATAGCAAATGGGTGCCTTGTGTTTTTTAATCCAATCAGCCATCTATGCCTCTTCAGTGGGGAATTCAAGCCATTAACATTGATTGAGATCACTGATAAGTGTGGTAGCATTCTATTCATCTTATTGTGTGAAAGACCATTGGTTAGTTTTGTCTTCTGCATCATTGTGGAAGCTAGGTTCTATCCTTTAATTTCTGGGTGCTTACTTTGCTGGTGGTCCATTGTGAGGGTCAGTGTGTGGAACAGGTTGAAGTACTTCCCATAGACCTGGCCTTGTTGTGGCAAATTTCCTCAATGTTTGCATATCGGTAAAAGATTTGATTTCTCTGTCAATTTTAAAGCTTAGCTTCACAGGATATAGAATTCTGGATTGCAAATTGTTCTGTTTAAGTAGATTAAAGGTAGATGACCATTGTCTTCTGGATTGAAAAGTTTCATTAGAGAAGTCTGCAGTCACCCTGATGGATTTGCCCCTGTAGGTCAATTGGTACTTACTCCTGGCAGCTTGCAGAATCTTTTCTTTTGTCTTGACTTTGGACAGGTTCATCATAGTGTGTCTTAGAGAAGCTCTATTACCTGGAGTCCAATATCCCTCTGAAAAGAGTATGTCAGAATCTTTGGTGATATTTGAGAAATTTTTATTTATAATGTTCTCTACAATGGCTTCCATTCCCCTGGGGCATTCTTCTTCCCCCTCTGGGATACCTATAACTCTATGTTTGAACGCTTCATAAAGTCTCATAATTCTGTCAGTGAACATTCTGCTCTCTCTTTCTTTTTTTCTGCCTCTTTCACTATCTGAGTTACTCAAGAGCTTTGTCCTCTACCTCTGAGATTCTTTCTTCTGCATGGTCTAATCTGTTGTTGATACTTTCTGTTGTATCTTTAAGTTCCCTAATTGACTGCTTCAGTTCCTTCAGCTCTGCTTATCCTTTCTATATTCTTCATATCATTCATCTCTTATTTGATTCTGTTTTTGGATTTCCTTTTGGTTATTTTACACTTTCTCAGCAATTTCCTTCATTGTTTTCATTATCTGTATTTTAAATTCCCTTTCTGTCATTTTTTTTTTTTATTGAGACAGAGCCTCAAGCTGTCCCCCTGGGTAGAGTGCCATGGCATCACAGCTCACAGCAACCTCCAACTCCTGGGCTCAAGCGAGTCTCCTGCCTCAGCCTCCCAAGTAGCTGGGACCACAGGCACCCACCACAACGCCTGGCTATTTTTTGGCTGCAGCCATCATTGTTGTTTGGCGGCCCGGGCTGGGGATTTGAACCCGCCACCTTAGGTGTACATGGCTGGCGCCTTAGCCACTTGAGCCACAGGCCCCAAGCCTAACAACTCAATGATTAAAAAGACAATGTTTTTTAATGGGCAAAAGACTTGAACTAACACTTTGTAAAAGTGCAAAAGTAATCAACAAAGATAAAAAAGTACTTGACAGTTGTCAGTAATCAGGGAAAAATGAATTAAACACTATATAATAGCAAGAATACTCAACATTGAAAAGAAATATAATACTAAGTTTTGGCAAGGATTTGGAGCAACTGGCAGTCTCGTACACTGCTGGTGGGAGTGTAACATAGTAGAACTGATACCGGAAAAGTGGCGCCCAGCCAGCTCAGCCAAGCGGGGCTTGGGGACCTGCCACCTCTGTCTTGGTGGTAGCAGCTGGCAAAGGAATGGGCAGGTTGGAGCAAGCGGTGAGGAGCTTCCCTCCCCCACCAGAGGCACCAGTAGAGCGGAGCTAGAGGACCTGCTGGCTCTGCCTTGGCAGCAGCTGGCACAGAAGGAGCCAAAGCAGGAGCTTTCCTCTCCCACAGGAGGCTCCAGTAACATAAATGACCCGGCTGATCAGGGGAAAACACTGGCCATTCCTCCAGTGCGTCCCTGATTGGTCCATTTTCAATCTTGCTCCTGACTGGTCTATTTTATAGACCAATCAGCTAAGCTCTCAGCTCATTGGACAACTGCCCCTATATAAACCCCTGAGCAGTGAGCTTAGGGGCAGATTGTTGCAGACCTTCAAGGAAGATAGAGCAGAAGAGGAGGACTTCAGCAGATCATCGGAGGCCATCGAGGGAGAGAGAGCAGAAGAAGAAGAGCTGTAACACTTACACCCTGCTCTGTACACCCTGCTCTGCAAGGAGGTTTGGCTCTTTGTAAGAGCTGTGACAGTTATATAAGACCTATCTTACCCTGTTCTGCAAGGTTTGGCTCTTTGTAAGAGCTATAATAATACCTCTGTAAATAAAACCTAACTTACTGTCCATCCTGTGGTCCATCGATTCATTCATCTAATCGTCAAGACCAAGAGCCTAGAAATCCAAAGTCAAAAATCCAGTATCAGATTTGGCAAGCCAACCAGGAGAAAAGACAAAGTTCCAGGACAGAAAACATCTGTGGTAAGCAATGGGACCACTTACCTCTATCCTGTTTTTCTCTATCCTTATCCTATTGGAGATTGCCCACCATCCTGTGAATATGCTTAGTGTAGAAGCTGACTTCCAGGTCACAGGTAAGAGGAGTAAATTTTCTGATTCCTCTGGGTTTCAGAAAGAAGGCAAAGGGAACCTGATCCTGCCCTCTGTTTATTCCTTTTCCCTGGTTGAGCTGAGTAAGGAGGTAACACCCAGAGGCCCTGGGGTCCCCAGCAATGGTTCTGACCCCAGGACTTGGGAGAGCCTCTGAAAACTTGTGCTCTCCCAGCTTTTACTATTTTATCTTCTCTTCAATGGTCCCAAATGTTTCCTAGTTATCTCTATAGACCTCTGCAGCTTCTCTCTCCTTGTAGTTTATATACTTTAAGTGTTGGTAAAGGATTACTTTATGTATATAGTTGGGTTTGTTACTGGTTAATTCTGGTGTTTTTCAGAGTTTTAAGTGTTTCAAATGTTATAAGTGGGTTGTAAGATCCTTTTTATTGCCTTGCATTGTAGGACTAAATTAGATGGACTTATTTTGTGTCTAAGGAAAAAACTGACCTTGTTAGAGAAAGTCAGCCCCAAACTAAGGGCGAAACAACTCCCCTACACAGTTTGTCTGGGCAACCAGAGGCCTGTGAAGGGAAGCCCAGAATGACTACCCAAGGTGGGAATGGCCCTGAACTTTGGCTACCCTTCATTACCCTGAATATTTCTTCTAGTGTGGAGAAATTTAAAAGAACTCTAGGTTTCTCTAAGACTTCTGCTAAGACTTCAGCTAAGTGCAACTAATTGTGATACAAAGTTTCAAAGGGTCTCTCAACTTAGCCCTGATTTGCTCTACTCTTCCATGTCATATCACCTAGTTTGCCATCAGCAATAGTCCTGGGGGTCCCTCTGACAAGAGTCTCCCTAGCCTGACGTTCTGCCATAGTGACTTTCCATCCCCTGAGCCCCGCCTTGCTTTCTGGCTGTAAATCCTCATTTGCCCTTGTTTTTGGAGTTGAGTTTTGTCTTCCCCCCGGCTACTGCAAAGCCCAGTATAGTAGTCCCCTGCTGAAGTCTGCCTTAGTATCTGCAATGAGTGTCATGAATAATTTTTCTTAAAAAATGCTACCACCTATATGAAATTTAAAACTAATCTATGGAGATAGACATCAAACAGTTGGACCCCTTGGAGCAGGGACTGGTCAGACCCAGCCATCACTGTTCTCCTCCCTCTCCCATCACACCACAGCAGGGTCCTGTGCCTCAGCAGGCAGGTCAGATCTGTAATTTCCCTAGCACAATCTCCATCGCCCAGAGTGCTCTCCCACATGCCAGCACTGTGCCCACTAAGCCATTTTTATTCCACAAGTGCTGCCTTTATACATTCTGCAGAGTATGGTCGTGGCAGCCTTCTTTTTAAAAATTATTTCAACATATTTGGGGGTATAAGTTGAATTTTGCTATGTGGATATATTTATTACACAATGGTGAGATCTGGGCTTTGGTGTACACATCAGCTGAATAGTGTATACCGTACCCCATAGGTAATTGTTCATCTCTCATTCCTCCCAACCTCTCCCCATTTAAGTCTTCAGCATCCATCGTACCACTCTGGGTGTCCTTGTGTAGCAATAGTTTAGCTCCTGCTTGTAAGTGATGACATACAGACTTTTTTTTCCTATTCCTAAGTTACTTCACTTAAGGTAGTGGTCTAGACCCATCCAAGTTGTACAGCAGCCTTCTTATCAGTCCATACCACTCTCCTCCATTGTAACCCACATTAGCCCTTAATTTTATAATGTTTTAAGGTAAAAAACATATGCCTGTGGACTCTAGCAATTCTCATAAGGTGTGTTTTCCATTGTTACCTCAACATCTCATCATCTATCATTCCTAAAGACCATGAATCTTATTAGGGAGACCAAATGGAAAATGAATGCCTTACCGTAGAAGACCCATTTATTGGGCCTTATCCTCCAAGTCCAAGAAGGAGTTTTTGTTTTGAGGAGCTTCAAAATGCAATGCAGTTCCTCCTGGCCCTCCTGTGCTATTTCTCTGGACCTATTCAAGTGGTTGACACACAATGGGAGGGCCTAAAAAAAACTGTAATTAAATACAATGTCTTTCTGTTGTTGCTCTACCTTTATTCTTTAAAAATGTGGGGGAGGGGCTCTCATTAACACCCTCATTTCATCCAGCACGCAGTTCCACTGCAGGAGCCTGTGAGAAGCCAGCCTGCTTGCAATATCAGGATAGCATGAGAATATCAAATGTTTCAGTCCATCGTATGACTGTAAAGGAATACCTGAGGCTGGGTAACTTAGAAAGAAGTTTGGTTCATGGTTCTACACGTTACACAGGAAACTGGGGACCAGCATCTGCTTCTGGTGATGCTGCCACTCATGGTGGAAGGGGAGCCAGTGTGCACAGACTGCACGACAAGACGGGAAGCCATAGAGAGGCTTCCTTTAACAGCCACCTCTTCAAGAAACAAATAAAGAGTTCACTGATTACCTGAGAATAGTATCAAGCTACTCAGGAAGAATCCACCCTCATGACCCAAATGCCTCCCACCAGGCCCCATCTCCAACACTGGGGATTAAGTTTCAACCCGAGGTTTGAAAGGTTAAATATTCAAACAGATCAATCAAAGTTAAAGCTACAAGGAAATGGAAAGGAAACCGGCAAGATGAATAGAGATTTAGTGAAAAATACAACACATTAGACTGCAAAAGGGGGCGTCTATCAAGCTCAATTGTAATTGGCGGTATCTTTTTGCATAATTGATTAGCTAATTGGTTACTTTTTACTTTATTGAGTTCACATCAAAGCCCAAGAGTAAAAGTCATATAAAATGGTCTTCTGATTTCCTTACCTTGTTTTTTTTTGGAATCAAGTTATATCAGCCAGCCATGTTAGATAAGCAGGGTAGCTTTCTGAATTTTGTCTTTTTGGAAAAGTACATTACGTTTTTGATGGGTAGAAGGAAGAGGCTCCCAAGGGGCTGCCAAGGAGCATGAGGGAACTTTTGAGAGCAAAGGGAATGCCCACTCCCTCGACTGTGGTTGATGGTTGCAGTGGTGTATATATAATGCCCAAACTCATCAAAGTGTCCACTTTAAATATGCAAAGTTTATTGTATGTCAATTGTACTTCTATAAAGCTGTTTTTAGAAAAACCTCACAACTTAGTTTTGGGGTCTGTGCTTGGGCTTTGATATCTGGTGGCAGTGCCCTGAACCCCCATGCCCATGGGGACCTGCGAAGAGAATCATTCTCTGACTACTGCCATTGCCTGAGAACAAAACATCAGGAAGTGTGGCCGTGGGGAAAGCATTAAGATGTGCAGACTATTGAGAAGGACACTCAGAATGTGCAAAATGACAATTTCCAGTGGAAAAATTACAGGAAAGGGCCTGGAGCTCTCTGGAAGATCTCCAAGATTCCTCCAGCTAATGACTTCAAAGCTGGTGTCAAAGGAGAAGCGTGCTCCCTTCACGATGCTTCTTCAGTATGTGTGACAAGAGTTGTTGGGATCACAGGGGCCAGGTTACAGTTACTACCAGATGGTAGTGACAGTAGAAATGATTTTAGATCCCTCACACCCTGGACATATAACCTTTGGGACATTGGCGGGGGAACAGAGAGGGCTTCCCTTCAGCCTTCCCTGGGGTTGCAGATGAATGCATCGTCTTGACCACCGTCCTCCTTGTGAACTCTGAATGGATCTGAAATTGCAACTTCAACATTCTTTAAGAAGTCACGGAAGCCAACCTTAAAACATTGAAAGTGAGAATGAAACTTGAAGCAATGGGCAAAAGAGCCCTCACCCACTCTGCCCTGCACCTGTTGGAGACATTAAAGTAACAAAGCTCACGTCACAGCCAATGGCTGCTGAGGAACTCGGGGTTGCTGTGAGTACCGTTCTTGAGATACTGTCCTAGCTGTCTTACAATCACCAGGAGACAATGTTTCCATTTCAAAAAGAGCAGAAGCACAATCTCCTTCCCACGTGATTCAGTGTTCACTGCAGCTCCCATAACCATAAGTACCTTGAGGTTAGGAGGTCAGGCTAGATAAAACCAACTACAGACTTTTTACTCCCTGAGACAAATAAGTCTCTTAAAAATGCTTCCCTGGAACAGTGCCTGTGGCTTAGAAGGTAGGGCACTGGCCCCATATACAGAGGGTGGCGGGTTCAAACCCAGCCCCAGCCAAACTGCAACAACAACAACAACAAAAATAGGTTGGCGTTGTGGTGGGCACCTGTAGTGTCCCAGCTACCCTGAAGGCTAAGGCAAGAGAATCGCCTAAGCCCGGGAGTTGGAGGTTGCTGTGAGCTGTGATGTCACAGCACTCTACTGAGGGTAATAAGGTAAGACTCTATCTCTAAAAAAAAAAAAAAAACAACTTTCATACTTGAAAGAGGCCCTAATTAGGAAAAATGTCTTGTTTGGAGTTCTCCCCCATCTGTACTTGTGTACGTTTTCTAGAAAGGCGTTTTCTCCTGCCTTCCACTTGGGACCAGGTGGTGCTGCAGAGACAATGGCTGCAGTGATGTCTGTGGTCTGCGTCTTTGCAAACAAACAGGGGACTCCTTTGCTCACCTGCATCAGAAGAGAGTCTGGCAGCTGCCACACCTGGTTAGTGTGTGGATGAAGTGCTCTGGCAGACCACGCCAACCACGCGGACTATTCCTTCGCAGCTGGACTATTCCTGGAGTCCTTCATGGAGGAGACGTGGTAGCTGCCTCCTCTCGTGGGGGACAATAGTCTGTCTACTGCCCTTCAGCAATTAACACCTCCTCAAGATAAAAATGATAAATGTCAATCAGGAAAAGCAGACATATCAAGAAATGGAAGTGCCAACCAATGTTCTCAGAAGTCACCAGCACCCGATCATCCCACACAAGAGGGGTCTACGTGCCAGAAGCAGGAATATGACCTGGTGACAAAACAGCAGGCCTAAGGAGCTAGGGCTCTCAGAAAACCCACGAGTTCAGCAAACTCACTCTCTGAGCCCCGACAGGTCATCTTCCACACACTTTGTTGTTAACACAACTCTTTTCATCCTGTGTCAGGTACATCAAGCTCATCCCCTGATGTGTGTAAACTGGCACTGATCTCTCCCAAGGACAATGATACCAGTTCAGTAAAAATCGGAGGAGAAATGAAGGCCTGTGGGGGTCCAAAAAGCGTGACAAAACTGAAGACCCTTGATTTTAGCCAAGGCAGTGTGTGCTCCCCAGTCTTCCCCTCCCCCGAAACGCACTTGCGAGATTTCCAAAAAATTACGTGCCCTACCCTGTCTGCGCACATCCTGTTACTGAAAAACCCCCATGCAACCATAGCCAATTTCCCGCTTAGCTATCTTCCTTGCAATTACCAGTTCTTTGTTTAGACTCAAAATGGCACCCGCCCGCACAACCAGCTAACGGCCTGAGCCTCAAATCTGCCAATCAGCGAAGGACACATTTCCTTTTTACTCCTCCTCCCACTCCCTCCGCCCCCTGTTCGCCTGTAAGCTTTAAAAACCGGCCTTTCGCCGCCATTAAACAGACCTTGACAAGAAATCTGCTTAGTCTCGTTCTCTCTTTATCGCCCGTTCTTTTTCAGGCTCGGTCCCCCTCGCCCCCACGAATAACCG
>CAUYQV010082587.1:0-23744 GCA_963574575.1 Galagoides demidoff
CCACCTTAGGTGTATATGGCTGGCGCCTTAGCTGATTGAGCCACAGGCGCCGAGCCCCCCCCCCCCCAGCCTTAACTGCTGAGCTATGGGCGCTGAGCCTCTTTTCTATTTTTGTTTTCTTTTTAGCTTTGAGACAGACATATAGCACCTAAAAGAAATTACAGCTACAGTTTTTCCACTTTTTCCAGTCTGTCGCCCTCGGTAGAGTGCTATGGTGTCATAGCTCACACCAACGTCAAACTCTTGGGCTTGAGCTATCCTCGTGCTTCAGCCTCCCAAGTAGTTGGGACTACCTCTCAAGTAGGTGCTCTGCACCACCAAGCCTGGTTAAATTTTACGGTTGGTTGTATAATATATGTCTTCCCCGCTATAGTGTAAGCTCCATTAAAGCAGGAAATTGTTTTCTGTTGACTGTCTTATCTCTAGCAATTTGCATAGTGCCTGACACATAATAAGAGTGTGATAGGCGGGGGCGGGGCCTGTGGCTCAGTGGGTAGGGTGCCCGTCCCATGTACTGAGGATAGTGCGTTCAAACCCGGCCCTGACCAAACTGCAACAAAAAAATAGCTAGGAGTTGTGGCGGGCGCCTGTAGTTCCAGCTACTCAGGAGGCTGAGACAAGAGAATTGCTTTAAGTCCAGGAGTTGGAAGTTGCTCTGAGCTGTGTGACGCCATTGCAGTCTACCCAGAGCGGTAAAGTGAAACTCTGTCTCTACAAAAAATAAATAAATTAAAAAAAACAAAAAAAGGAGTGTGATAGGCCGGTGCTGTGGTTCACGCCTGTAATCCTAGCATTCTGTATGGGTGGATTGCTTGAGCTCTGGAGTTCAAGACCAGCCTGAGCAAAAGTGAGACACTGTCTATACTAAAAGTAGAAAAGCTAGCTGGGCATTGTGGCAGTCACCTGTAGTCTCAGCTAGTAGGGAGACCAAGGCAAGAAGATGGCTTGAGCCTAGGAGTTTGAGGCTGTTGTGAGCTATGATGCTACGCCACTCTAGCCTGGGTCAACAGAGTGAGACTCTTGTCTCCAAAAAAAAAAAAAAATTGTTATATATATTTGTTGAACCCTATTTTATAGGGTTGTTGTAAAGATTAGATGGGATGAAACATAAGTGCTCAATAAACATAAGCTAGTTAATAGGGAAGTTATGGAGATGGCTTTTCATAAGTTGGATGTACTTGCCTTGTAAAGAATCATATAGCACCTAAAAGAAATTACAGCTACAATTTTTCCACTTTTAGATTTGCAGGACATATAGGCTGTTCCCCCACAACTACATAAGAAAGGGAAATTGTTTATAGCTCAGTTCTTCACTTGGTGAAGGATATTCTTTCCCCCAGCCTCTGAGTAGCTGGGACTATCTATAGGATGCCATTGTGCTTGACTAATTTTTCTTTTCTTTTTTTAAGACAGAGTCTCACCCTGTTGCCCTGTTGTATCAGTGTACAGTTTGATATTATACAATCAAATGTAAAATTTAGCCAGGTGTGGTGGTGCAGGGCACCTACTTGAGAAGTAGTCCCAGCTACTTGGGAGGCTGAAGCAAGAGGATATCTCAAACCCAAGAGTTTGAGGTTGCTGTGAACTATGACACCACAGCACTCTACCAGGCCTTCCTAATAAACCTATAGGGGGACTTTCTAATTATCCTATTCTGATTCATTGATGAAAAAACCATGCTTATTAAATGGCCCAGTGTGTTCTCTAATGAAGGGCAAAGAAGGAACTCCTTGTCCAGTTGGGCCTGCTACTTGGTGCTAGGAGGATGCAGGGCAGCTGCAGCATGGGCAGTATGAGTGGCATCCCTATAGACAAGGAGAGCAGGAGAAAAATGGCATTGAGGTACCTTAAAACATGGCATTCGGTATAGACAGACCTGGTGGAAGGGAAACTTGAAAGGTCAGTCAAGATGGGAGAATGGGCTCAGCGCCTGTGGCTCAATCGGCTAAGGCGCCAGCCATATACACCTAAGGTGGCGGGTTCGAATCCCCAGCCCGGGCCCGCCAAACAACAATGATGGCTGCAACCAAAAAAAGTGGCCGGGTGTTGTGGCCGGCGCCTGTAGTCCCAGCTACTTGGGAGGCGGAGGCAGGAGACTCGCTTGAGCCCAGGAGTTGGAGGTTGCTATGAGCTGTGATGCCATGGCACTCTACCCAGGCGGATAGCTTGAGGCTCCGTCTCAAAAAAAAAAAAAAAGATGGGAGAATGGACATATGGATTAGAGTGGAGCAAAGGCTCTTAGCAGGGTATATGTAGGTCTAGGTGTCCCAGACAGGATCTGGAAAGCTTTGACTTTCCTTATGGCTTCCACTTTTCTTTGATATAGATAACCTTGAGCTACATACATCCTGTGTTTGTACCACCTCCCATGTTTCTTTACAATGGCCAACTTCTGGGGATCTGGTAGAGACCAGGGCATTTTCTTTTTCCCTTTTTTTTTTTTTGAGACAGAGCCTCAAGCTGTCGCCCTGGGTAGAGTGCTGTGGCGTCACACCTCACAGCAACCTCCAACTCCTGGGCATAAGCGATTCTCTTGCCTCAGCCTCCCAAGTAGCTGGTACTACAGGTGCCTGCCACAATGCCAGGCTATTTTTTGGTTGTAGTTGTCATGTTGTTTGGCGGGCCCAGACTGGATTTGAACCTGCCAGTTCTGGTGTATGTGGTTGGCGCTTTAGCCGTTTGAGCTATAGGTGCCACCTGAGACCAGGGCATTTTCTTTGTTTTGTAATATCTTTTATTTTTCTGATTCTGTTTATTATTAGTCTGTACATGAGAATTCTGTGAGACTGGATTTTTCTCAAGAGATCAGCCTTAAAAAAAAAAAAAACGCCTTTTAATCAAGTATTACTTATATTTAAACAGTACACAATTGGGTTGGCACCTGTAGCTCAGGCAGCTAGGGCACCAGACACATACAGTGGAGCTGGCAGGTTCCAATCCAGCGTGGGCCCACCCAACAACAATGACAACTACAACCAAAAAATAGCCAGGCATTGTGGCAGGTGCCTGTAGTCCCAGCTATTTGGAAGGTGGAGGCAAGAGAATCATTTAAGTCCAAGAGTTTGAGGTTGCTGTGAGTTGTGACACCACGGCGCTGTACCTAGGGTGACAGCTTGAGATGCTGTCTCAAAAAAGAAAAAAATTAAATAAAAAATAAAAAGTACACAATCATCAATGTGTAGCTTGATGAATTTTCAAAAGGAAGTGTACCATATCGACAAGTACAACATAACCAGCACTCTAGAACACCCCCTTGTGATCCTTTCCTAACACTACCCGGCAAGGATAATCATTATCCTTTTAGCACCATAAATTACACTTTCCTGCATTTGAACTTTATAAAATGCTACATATTCCACTGAGAATATAGCACAATTTTTATTTTTATTTATTTTTTGTTGCCCCAGGCTAGAGTGCCTTGTCATCAACCTAGCTCATGTAACCTTGAACTCCTGGGTTCAAGCCATCCTCCTCCCTCAGCCTCTGAGTAGCTGGGACTGTCTACAGGCATACCACCTCACTTGACTAATCTTTTCTTTTTTCTTTTCTTTCCTTTTCCTTTTTATTTTATTTTTATTTTTTTTGAGACAGAGTCTCTTTATGTCACTCTCAGTAGAGTGCTGTGGTGTCATAGCTCACAGAAACCTCAAACTCTTGGGCTTAAGTGATTCTCTGGCGTCAGCCTCCCAAAAAGCGGGGACTGCAGGCGCCTGCCACAATGCCTGGCTATTTTTCAGTTATAGTCATCGTTGTTTGGCAGGCCTGGGCTGGATTCGAGCCGGCCAGCTCTGGTGTATGTGGCCAGAGCCTTAGCTGCTGAGCCACAGGCACCGAGTCATTCTTTTTCTTTCTTTCTTTCTTTTTTTTCTTTGAGACAGATTCTCACTCTGTTGCCCTGGGTAGAGTGCTATGGAGTCATAACTCACTGCAATCTCAAACTCCTGGGTTTGAGCTATCCTTCTGCCTCAGCCTCCCTCATAGCTGGGACTATAGGCACCCACCACAATGCCTTGTTATTTTTTTTAGAGACGGAGTCTTGCTCTTGCTCAGGCTGGTCTCTAACTTCTGAGGTCAGGCAGTCCACCCACCTCGGCCTCCCAGAGTGCTGGGATTATAGGCATGAGCCACGGTATCCCACCTGGAGATCTTTCTTTCCTTTACACCTTGTCTGGACTTCATCTCTTGGTTCTGAAGATATCCCAAGTCCCAAATAAAACTTCTCTTAATCCCTGAAGATGTTCAGGGGAACATCCACAGGAGACAAACCCAGAAATGTTCATTTTGCCAAGGAAAACTTCAACTTGCAGCAGAGATGATCTGGTCTGGTGATGTGCTGCTGGCCAGCAGGCTCAGGCCAGAGCAAAGACCTGTCCATGGCTTTAGGACTAAGGAGGTTCTGTTCTCAGCTGTGGAAGGATGTGCTTTCCCAGCCTTTCTCCCACTTCCCCCGGAAGAGAAGTCAGAGCCAAGAGTGCAGATGTGAGCTGTGAAGGAGCAGAGGCAATGGAAAGGGCAGGAAGGTGGAGAGAGCTGATCTGGTAGACCAAGGGGTGGGGTTGCTGTAAGGGAAATCAGGGGAAGGGACTTGCAGACTGGAGTGACAGTCATGTTTGCTTTCTTCTAATTAATGTGGCTTCCTTACAACCCCCCTGCTGATTCCCAGCTGGTCGACTCAACCATAACAACACTGTGGCCTGCCCTGCCTGGTCAAGGAACTGAGGCTGTGAACCTCCCAAGAAGGGTCTGGTTTCATTTGCAGCCACTGCCCCTCCTCCCCTCAGTGGCTTTGTGCCAATGAAAGAAGGGGACAGCACCTCAAGCCATGGTGAGAACTGGGGTGGGAGGACAGCCAGGGCCTGGCTGCTCTGGGCTTGTCTGGCTATATACTTTGGTTTCCCATGACCTTTTAAAAAGGGCAGTTCCCTGCTGTTTGAGCTGCTGCCTCCCAAACAGGTATAAGTGGGGGATGGGGTAGGGTGCGGTGGGGAGACCTTGGACAAAGAATCCCTTTCTTGATGGTGGCCTCTCTACAGGTGTGTTCTGCTTGACACAATGGGCTGGAAACAATTGGGGTGTGTCTTAGTCTTTGCTAATTTGACATTTTTCATTGATTTTTCAGTGTTATTTTTCTTCCTCACCAGGACTCTTCTTATTTTGCCCAGTATATTTATTTTATCTACTCATTTGTTCACGAATTCATTTCACCAGTGGGTCTCAATTGAGCAGCTACTATGTGCCTTTTGTAAACATATGATTACATGTACCAGGCAAACATCCTCCAGGGGTGAAACCTCTTATCTGACAAAGAAACATTTTATAAACTTGATAATTGTTGTGGAATTTACTTGCCTTCTCTCCTGTTATTTTTTCTTTTGAAATTTTTAGCCTTTTTAATCGTGAAATAAAGCACACATTCAAAAAAAGTGCATAAAACTTAAATGTACTGTAAGATTAATTATAAAGCGAAATGAATTCTTTTCTACGCTGGATCATTAAGCCATGCTGCTGCCCTTAAAGGGATAAAGAGAGATACCTCCTGCCTCAGCCTCCCAAGTAGCTGGACCACAGGCGCCTGCCATAACGCCCGGCTATTTTTTGGTTGTAGCCGTCATTGTTGTTTGGCGGGTCTGGGCTGAATTCGAACCCGCCACCTTAGGTGTATGTGGCTGGTGCCTTAGCCAGTTGAGCTATAGGCGCCAAGCCAGCTTTAGGGATCTTCAGAATCTCAAAGTCTTCTGGAAAGGTGAGGCCCCAAACAAAACTGCCTGGCCTTTGGGTGCGCTCCCAGGCACGGGCTGGAAGCCAGCCCAAGTGAGAGGTTTAGCTTGTGGTTGGGGGCTGATAAGGCTTGCTGGGCTCACTTCCCTCTCAGACTAAGCAAGTCCTGGCTGTGCCTGGGCATTTCTGCAGAAGGCTAGATGCCCTTTTGGAAAAGACCTTGATGTCCCTGTCAAGCTGAGAGATGCATCAGATTTCTTCTGGTGCCCAAACATAGTTCTTGTGTAAGGAAAAGGTTTTAATCTTTTAGGACACTTTGGGACTATTGGGATATTTTTTGCTAACCACTGGTGCCCTGTATGCACATGAAGTAACAAGCAAAAGCAGGAGGAAAGAGCTGTGGACTGAGAATTAGGCTTTGCCCTAACCAATTGGGAACATGCAGCCAGATACTTGTGCTCCCTGTGCCTCAGTTTCTCCATCTGTACAGAGTCCCATGTGGTTGTAGAATTGTGTGATTCCATAAACAATCCCATCTTTGGAACTCAGAGCGGTAAGAATTCAGTCGTTAGCCTCCTCCTCTCTGCTCTGCTCTCCTTCAGAGGTCTTGCCCACTTTCAATCCCCAGCGTTCCCCTGGAAGCTGATAAGCCAGCTCCAAAGCCAGAGCAGTGCACTTTTGAGCTCCAGCCTTCATTTCAAAACTTCCTACAGAAGTTTCTGTTTGGCTCTTCTGAAAGAGCTTAATTACAGTGTCTAAGTAAGGCGGTCACCACCTCCCTGCCAATGCTATCAGTGCTGTTGATCTCCAGGTCACTGACAGAATCACCATCACCCATACCCCCCAAAAAAGTTCTCATAAATTTCAAAATTACCTCATAATTTCCCCCTTACCATTTCAGTTTTTACCACCTGCAAATAGCTCAGTTTTCCCATTGCCTTCCGTTTCTACTCTTTACTGTGTAATTTTTCTAAATATCTTGGTCACTTTCCTGCTTGATGTCATCTTTGTCTACCATTGGCCTTTAGTTTTGGTACAATGCTCAGCCTCTCTCATACCTAATGAATCAGAACCTCCATGGTGGGGCTCTCAATTTATATTTTTAGGAACTCCTGGAAGACTTAACGCCTGGAAGCTGCTGACCAAAACAAGACTAAAGTTCCAAGTCCTGCACTTGACATGTGGGCCCTTCAATGATGATGCATCCCCTTCCTTTCCCACTTTTTTTTCCCTCCTCTCCCACACAGACTTTCAGAATCTACCTCTTGCTTAATTTCCTTCCCTCTTTCCTTTCCTTATCTCCTGGTCAGAGCCCTCTCTTTCTTCAAGACCTGTCCTGAGTCTTACCTCCTTTGCTTGAACTTCCTTCATCTGATCTCCCCACATCCTTTCTCTTTCCTCTTGCAACCCTAGAGCTGGTCTTCTCCTACTTCTGGCTACCTCATTACATGCTGTCCCACATTGGTCAGGACTCTCAGAAAGAGAGTAGTACTTCTTATAACCAACTTTGGATGGGCAGGGTTTAGTGGGGCCTCCAGGCAACTGGAGCCAGAAACTCAAACACGATTAGGTTCTTCCTCATCTTCTTGTGTTTCTTTTTCTCTCTATACTTTGACTTTATTCACTCATTGTTCTCTCCCCTGAGGCTGCCAGCAGTTCCTGGCCTTGACCCAGAGGTTGAGGTACTAGGATTGCAGTTCCCAATGTATCTGTATAGAGAAGGTGCGGGAAAGGCAAAAGAAGGGGAGTTTCTCCAAGGAAGCAGAAAAGAGAAAGTGAAGGGCAGAAAAACTAATAAATATTCACCATTGTGTTAGTTAGAAGTCAGATCAGCTACTCAGGCCAAAAAAATCCAAAGTAACTGGTTTAAATAGATGACAAAAGTCTCTGGAAGTAGTCAGAAACCCAGTCCCTCTAGCTTGTAGCTTTGCAACTTCATATCCCAAGTGGTTGTTTGAGCTTCACCCACCATGCCTATATATTCTAGGGGGAAGAAAGGGGAAATAAATGAGGAATGGCCTAATCTGCCATCTTTTGAAGATACTTCCTAGAAGTCGTATACACTTTAGCTTATGATCCCATTGGCCAGATAGTTATACCTCGCTGCCAGGGCTTCTGGGAAATGCCTTTATTTTGGACAGGCACATGGAAGTGGAAGGCCTGGGGGCTTTAGAGTTGCCACTGACTAGCTGGGTTAGCCTGGGCCGGTTCACTCACCTCACTGAGCTGCAATTTTTCTTCTTATAAGAAATAATGTCTGGGGAACCATCAGGTGGGCTAAACTGAGTGTGGGCTCTGATCTGGCAGTGGTCTATGGTACAAGCTCTGCTAAAAGTCCTAATTTGAATCCAGAGGAGATTCCCAGGTCCTCCCACAAATCTGGGGGTTGCAGTGGTCCAGGAGATCACTTGGGCCACAGGCCAGAGAAGGCATCAGATGAGAAGCCACTTTAGCAACCAGCTGATATGGGCCTCCAGAGAATGCTGCTATTGGGAATGGCTGTCCTCAGAATCCTGGGAAGGCCTGGTGGGAGGCAAAAGCTACAGAGTGGTGTTGGGAGAGGGAGGAAGGAAACGGCTGAAAAAGGTGTGGGGTCATTGCTGATGAAGAGAATAGGAGACTGTTTCTCAGTGCTAGGTGTACCTCTTGGGACCTGGGGCTCATGGCTGGACTGCTCTGCCCTCCAGTGACCTATATAGCTGAGCAGAAAAGGCTGGGCAAGGGAGGCTCCAGGGTGGCCTTCAACTTTTAGATTCTATCACTTGAGAGCTAGAGTGCTGAACTTGCTTTGCAGGGGCAGGGAGGCAAAGGCAGGGAAGGGAAGGTGGGGCCCCTGGCTCTCCGCCTTCCCTCCTCCTGTCCTCACTCTGCCTCTGGGCACTCCAGGAAGATAGTGCCGAGGTAGGTGTGGAAGTGGTGTGGGACAGAGAGAATACTGCTGGGCCAGGATGGGGACCATTGCAGGGCCTCCTCAATGCCATCCTTCCTGGCTTGTGGAAACCTCTGAGTGAACTTTGTATCTGGCAGTTTCAAGGCAAATTTATTAAAGTAGAGGGTAATAAAAGAATGTAAAGTGGATTTTGACTGGGACATGGGTACTCATGCCCATGTGTTATGTGCTCCAGGGGTATGTGTGTGTGTGTGAAAGAGACAGGAAGAGATGAATGAGAGAGAGGTAGGTGTCATAAATCAATGTTTAGAAAAATGCCGTATTTCCCCTAGGTTGTTTCTTTTTGACCCCACAGAAGATGCGTTTGTCACTTAGAGGTGCAAGGCATGGAATGTGAAAACCCAGGGGAGGAAGTGGAATCAGCCTCCCTTCTCACTTTCATTGGGTAATTTGAAGGTGACAGATCAGAATGGAGGGGGAAGCAGAATGCTTGCTTTTCTTGTTTTTAGCCATCTAGCCTTTCAAAGGGACCTGTGCCCCGATATTCTCCTCTTGCAGGCTTTTTGGAGGTGGGGAATGGATGGGATGGTCTCTGGATCTCTGTAGGTGTTTAGGACCCAGGCAATTCCACAACCTCAGCTGCTGCCCCTGTCGCTGAAGGCTGGTGTATTTCATCAACCTGAGGCCTCTGTGTCACCGAGATCTGAAGGTCTCTTATAGGTGGAATCACTCATCCTCACACCAGTCCTGGAAGGCAGGAAAGGGCAGGGAGAAGAGGTTCCTCTTGCCACGGAGTATAAATTACTTATCCAGTGTGACCCAGTTGGTTAGATATAGAGTCCTAGTCAAATGATCTGACTTATAGAAACAGAGGGATTGAATTTGTTCTCTGGGAAGTAGGCAGGCTAGAAAGATCTTTTCCTTCTGGAGGAATGGGGGGGAGGTCCTATCATCCACAGAAGGGGAGCTTCTGCGGGGCAGGATATTCCTTGTCCTGGCTGCATGGGCACCTAAGAAGAGCCTGTTTCTCCAATGCCTGGATCTGCCTAGGGAGCTGATAGGGAAGGAGCAGACTGGGGAAGGAGGGAGGGAGAGCCCAGAATGGGAAAGCAGAAAGGGAGGAAAGGGCTTGGGGACAGAGGGAGCTGAAGAAAGAGCAAACAATGTCCTGGAAAACAACTTGTTTCCCCTCTCCAGCCTCCTGGCCTGCCTTCCCCACTGGAGACAGTCATTTAGAATAACGAGTCATAATTTGATTATATTCCCTCCCAGCCTTGAATAAACAAGGATCTCCCCTGGAAGGAAGGAACGGGTGGCCTGAGACCTGGCACACTATTCTGGGCATGACAGGGATTTTCCCCTCCTTTAGTTGTCCCTCTCTTCCTGGGTGTGCTTGAAACACAGATTTGTCTGGCTTCAACTCCCGTTTCTACTAACATTTACATTCTCCTTGTGTCTCAGGCCCCCTCCTCTTCCCCTTCCTCTTTGCCGTCCCCCATAATGTCCTCACCCCAAGCCTGCTTACCGTATAAATATTTAAACCCATCTATTATTTCCTGTTTATTATCGGTGTAAATCCTGAGTCCATTCATTGTGCATCTGTCCCCTGTATCTATCCCAGAAGTGGGGGGGCCTGAAGACTTCTCTAAGAGCACAGTATCACTCAGGGCAGCAGGATCACTAATTCTAACTTTTATTCATTTATTTCTTTCTCTAATTAAAGAACTAATGCATTACATAAAATTTATCATCTTACCCATTTTAAAGCATGTCGTTCTGGTGGTATTAAGTATATTCACATGGTACAAATATCCCCACCATCCAACTCTAGAACTCTTCATCTTGCAAAACCAAAACTCTGAGCCCATTAAACATGAATCCCCCATTCCCTCTTCCACCCCTCCCCCTTGCCATCAACATTCTAAATACTTTCTATCTTTATAAATTTGACTATCCTAGGTACCTCATAAAAGTGGAACCATATAGTATTTGTCTTTTTGTGACTGGCTTATTTTCCTTAGCTTAATTCCTCAAGGTTCATCTGTGTTGTGGCATGAGTCAAAAGTTTATTCTCTTTTCAGGCTAAATAATATTCCACTGTATATGTTTACCACATTTTGCTTATCCATTCATACATGGGTGGATGGTACTTGGGTTGCTTCTAACTTTTAGCTGCTGTGAATAATGAAAAAATGCTTCTATGAACATATGTATACACATTGGCTTTAATTTTTTAAAAGACTACCTTGGCTGAGTGTAGTGGCTCATGCCTGTAATCCTAGCACTCTAGGAGGCCAAGGAAGTTAGATTGCTTGAGCTCAAGAGTTCAAGACCAGTGTGAGCAAGAGTGAGACCTTGTCCCTAGTAAAAATAGAAAAAACTAGTCAGGTGTTGTGGCAGGTGACTGTAGTCTCAGCTATGTGGGAGGCTGAGACAAGAGGATTGCTTGAGCCCAAGCTTCTGAGGTTGCTGTGAGCTATGATGCCACAGCACTCTATGCAGAACAACAGAGTGAGACTGTCTCAAAAAACAAACAAAACTACCTTTTATTGATTGCTTACTACATGCTCAGAACTGTGTAGACTTAATTATCACAATTACCTCCTAGGTGGCAAATATTCTATTTTATGAATGAAGAAATCGAGGTTCTGGGAAGCCAAGTAATGTGTCCAAGGTGAGGAATGGGGAGGATGAGAATGAGCACCATCCCTGCTCTTTAATCAGGGCCTTTTACAGCATTGTCTTGATGATGGACGTGAAGATGGGGGTCTCAGGTCTGAGATAAACATCCTCCTGTTCGGTGATTCCACCAGATAAGAGTTCTCATTTCTGTCTACATGTTAGCATCAATCTGGGAACTATACAACAAGATGATGCTCTGCCTCTCCCCAGAATTAAATAGAATAGTTAAATTGAATCCCCTTGGGTCTGGAGCCCAGCTATCAGTACTTTTTTAAAGCTCCCCAGGTGATTCTATGTGCAGCCAGGGTTGAGAGCCACTGGGTTAGAAGACAGGAGACAAACAGTACAGAACCAACTTGTCTATTCAGCCTCTTTGTCTTTCCATGAACTACATCCCCAAACTACCCCAAGTGTGGCATTTGGCCATGAATACTCTGAAAACAATGACTCAGAACCCTGGGATACCTCCCTCCTCCCATTCTTCCAGAAGTTCTGTTTAGTGTGTGTGTCCTTTCAGATAGGACATAGGCCCCTGTGAGGCCCTCATTAGACCTGTCAAGACCAGCCGGACTTCACAATGAAAACAAGTTGCTGATGGCCCTCAGGTTGCCAGAAATGGATTTCCATCATCTCCTCATCAGGGGTGAGAGAATCAAGTTGAAAGGCAGGGATCACTGCATCATCAGAGGGTGAGGAGAAGAAGAGAGGGAGTGGGGGGCCCCAAAGGGTGGGGTCAGGGAAATCAGCTTTTACGCCTGCTCCAGCCCCAACTCTTTGCCTGTGGCTAGAGCCCAACTGCTGTGGTAGTGTCCTGCCCCAAATCACACCCTTCCCTGAGTCTCCCTGAACTCCTCTTAAATCCAGGGTGGTGTTCAAGCCTAGACATTTTTTAGGTTGTGTTCTACCCTAAGACATCCAGGCTCAGCAGCTACTTGAATAGGGCACACTGGGATGAGAAGGTTCTGTCAGCCTGTCCTGGGGATCTTCTTTCAAGCCAGTCTTGAACCAAGAACTCTAAGATCTGTGTGTGACTAGCAGTTTGGCAGTTCAGTGCCTATAGCAACTTGGAGGAGAGGGGTGGGGTGCAGCAGAAGAAGGCCAGCCTTCTGATGGACCTGGGTTCAGCCACTGCCCTTCTGTGTGACCCTGAACAATCACTTCTCCCTGGGCCTCAGCATCTCCACTGGCATTATAAAGGGTTTGACACAGATTCCTGTTCACAAACTCAGCTGTACACTGGAATCCTTTGGGGAGCTTTAAAAACTACCTGTTACTGGATCTCATCCTCAAGAGATGATGATTTAATTGGTAATGGGTCATGGCCTGAGCATCAAGAGTTTTAGGAGATCCCTGAATGATTCTAATTTATAAGGCCAACTCTGGGAGCTTTTTTTCTAGATAACTGCTTCCTAACCATTGTCACATCATAGCATCTGGAGGATGTGATAATGTGTAATAGCACACTGTTTCTGTGTCTCAGTTTCCTCATCCATACAATGTGGATAATAATAGGATCCACCCACTTGGTAGGGTCTTTGTGAAGATTATTAAATGAACTAATGCATGAAAGCATTTAGAAAAGCACCTGGCAAGCAGTAAAATGCTCAGTAAATGTGAACTGTTATCTTCCTGCTCTGTTCCAGTTCTGGCCCCACTTCTACCCTCTGTTTTATCTCTCCATGTGCACACACTTACCTCACCAAACCAACTCAATCGGATAAACATTTCCAAGGAGCTTTCTCTCTGAATCATGCTGTGCCAGGTAGGGAAGGAGGGAGGCATGAACAAGTTGGAGCCCCTGCCCTTAGGATGCTGAGTCCCCTGGGGAGACCAATATGGTGTGATGGACCATACAGATCTCCATGTATGGACCTCCAGGTCTGCCTCATCTGTGAGGTACACCTATGAGACACAGAGATGAACAAGACAGGTTTCTGCACTCAAGAAACTCACAGTACAGACTGGAGGCAGGGATGGAGAAAGACCTGGCAAAAAGATGAAAGAGCTGGTGGATAGAGAAGTTGCTCCCCCTCTCTCTGCTTTTTATGGATATGGCATGGCTCATCTAGGGGAAGCAATACTTTGTGGGGGGAAAATCATAGTAATGGGCACTTTGGGTGAAAAAGGCATGGCGTAAATGGGTGAAGATGAAGTCAAGAGAGAAGAAGAATTTTGCATAATATAAGATGTGAGGAAACTGGCATCTCTGAGATAGCTAGCCAGAGAGGAGTACTGATGGGGCACTTGAAAGACGGCAGTGGGCAAAGGAATCTCTAGGCAGAAGTAAGTATCATCTTGATTTTTAAAAAGTGTTTTTTCTTTCCTTCCAGGTGCTGTGGTTCACATGCACCTGTAATCCCAGTACTTTGGGAAGCTGAGGAAGGGGACTGCTTGAGCCCAGGAGTTCGAGGTTGCAGTAAGCTATGACAGTGCCACTGCATTCTGGCCCAGGCAAGAGAAGGCTACTCTGTCTCTAAAAAAAAGTGTTGTTGTTAGTAGGTGATACACATGTATTTGCATATTTCAAAATTTTAAGAGTATGAAGGCACGTAAAATGAAAAGTCTTGCTCCATACCTGCTAAAGTTACCACTAGTTTCTTATGTGGCTTCCCGGAGATATCTAGGATATGCAGCAAATGCACAGAAGCATACTTTCCCTTTCCCTACTCCCACCCTTATTCTCCTCCCTCTTTCTCTGGCAAATATGTCATTCACGGTGTCCTGCACTTAGCTTTGCATTTACTTAGTATTTGCTTAACTTTGTATTTACTTTGTGAGCATACCAGGAGCAGCAAGAGCTTCCTCATTATTTATTTATTTTTTGCAGCTGTACAGTGTTCCACTGTGTATATGTACCAGGGTTTATTTACCCAGATTCCTATTTTTCACCTTGATGTTGAATTTGCTTCCTTGCCTGTGCTGTAATTTCCCACCATATATCTGAACCTTTCGGAAAGCCTGCCACACAGATGTGGGTTTAGGAGCAGATCACTCCAGGGCAGAGGGCTTCAGTGAGGAAAGGTTTGGGAGAGTTCTCAGAGTTTCTGGGAAGGGCTTTATATTTTCCATAGCATGTGGGTGGGGGTACAAGTCTTCCCACTGGATGTCATAGGAAAGGTACATCAAGGAGACCCAAGGTCAAGAAGTCACCAGGTTTCAGATGGCTAGGTTACTCAAATAATGGCAATATATGGTGCATAGTTAGAAATTCAAATATGGTAGTACATGTAGAATCCCAAGGTCATAGACTGCCTTAGCTAGAAGGGGCCTCAGAGGTGGCTGAGTACTCTTCTCAGAGTCACAATAATACAGGTATTGGGCCCTTACTCTGTGCACACAGCATTCCAAGTGCTTTACACCTATCCATCCATTTAAACCTCATGCTAATTGAAGAAACTGAGACACAAAGAAGATACATGCCATGTCCCAGTTCACAAAGCTAGTATGAAGAGCTGGGACTCAAACCCTTGGAGTCTACACTCTCCACTTTCACACATCCTGCTTCTGACACTGGGACTGAGCCCAGAGGAGAAGTCACTCAGCACCTGGGAGGCGGAGCCAGGGCCTGAACCCAGAACCCCTTTAGGATCTCGCTCTAGCACATTGCATCAGTTTGCCTGGGGAGCTGGGAGGGGACAGGGCAGGGCAGGGGGAAGAGTCTACAGGGGTGTAGATCAGCAGGGTGAAGGAATAGCCTGTGGTTCCTTCTGGTGGTGGGCACAGCCTGGTGCCTATGAACCTGCTGACCCTCTGACATTGCTGGGTGGCTTGTGATGTGTCTCCCAAACCCTCACTGTTGACTCATAAGAGTTACCTGGCTCTCAGTGCTCTGGCCAACTGTGTTTCTCCCCTTGATGGCTTTTCTGTAGCTTAAACTGGCTCCTTGCCCTGACCCCAAGCCCAGTAGGTCTCTCTTTACTCATCTGTCATTGGTAGCACTACTTTACCATAGAAGTAGGACTCACAGTGTTTTAGGGGCAGCAGGGATTGGGAGATTTATTCAAGAAAGCAAAGAAACCATATTCAGGTTAGAACTGTGTACACAGGGAGGTCTCCATCAGTGCTCTTAGGGGTCCCCTGTTAATGTCTAATGGAAGTGACTGAGGGGTGATGGCTTCAGGACCCTCTTTCTGACCTCTTCCAGGATGGGGCACTTTCAATACTGTCCTAGTGTGGCTGTGGAGCTCCCCATATTCCTGACTCCCAGCCCCCAGCCATAGCCCAAGCTTCTGTGAGCTGCAAGTCTGAGTCCCATGGCAGATCTGTCTCAGATTGCGAGGCCACCTCACCGCATAGGTGAAGAGCACAGGATGGCTGGCCCCTCTGCTCTTGCTCTCCCCACACTGCTTCCCTTCCCATAGTTCTGCTCATGTTGGGCCACTCTAGGGCATCTCATTCTCCCTGGCACAGCGCCTGACATGTGGAAGGTGCTCATTCAAGCCTGCAGGACCAATGAGTGAGGGCGGCAGCCTGCACTCCCTGCCTTGGATGAGTGCTCTGTCTTCCTCTGCTCTCTGCTCTGGTTCTTGCCTGACTCCTCCTCCTTCTTGACTCCTGAAAGAGCTTATGGTTCTGTCCAGCCTGTCTTTTTATTTTTAAACAGCTTTTATTGAGTTATAGTTAGTATACTATTCATTCACCCTGTTACAATGTACAATTCAATGGCGTTAGTATACTCACAGTGTTGTGCAACTGTCTCACAATCAATTTTAGTTTTAGAGCATTTTCGTCACCAGCTGTCTTTTGGCAGCACCCACCCTCCTCAGCTTTCAAACACCCATAGGTCTCCTCAACTCAGAAAAAGCCTCCCTTGACCCCGCTCTGCACTCTCTGGACATTGTGCAATATGCTTCCCTCCTTCCGTGACTAAAGCACTCGAATGAGTGGTTCACACCCACAGCCTTCATTTTCTCAAACTTGGTAAACATTTTTAAAAAGCATCTATGAGGTGTGATGCCAGAGATTTGTATATACATCATCTCATTTAAGCTTCACGAACAATCTGTGAGCCGGGGATTATTTCCTCCACTTTAGAGGTGAAAAATCCAAGGCTAAGAGAAAGTGACTTGTCCAAAATACTTGGCCAGGAGTTGAACCCTGGTTTGTGAGTCCAGAGTCAGTGCTTTGCTACCCTGCCTGTTGTCCCTATGGCAAATCCAGCAGCAAAGTCCAGCTGTTGACATTCTTACTCATCATTTGTGTGTGTTCCCTGCATCCCACCACCCCTCAAATGACCTATCTGTTCCAACCAGAGTGATGCTCTTCATGCTAGCTTTGTTCCCTTTAAGACTTTGTTCAGGCTCGGCACCTGTGGCTCAAGTGGCTAGGGCGCCAGCCACGTGCACCTAGGGTGGCGGGTTCGAGTCCAGCCTGGGTCCGTCAAACAATAATGATGGCTGCAACCAAAGAAAATGGTCGGGTGTTGTGGTGGACGCCTGTGGTCCCAGCTACTTGGGGGGCGGAGGCAGGAGACTCACTTGAGCCCAGGAGTTGGGAGGTTGCTGTGAGCTGTGATGCCACGGCACTCTACCCAGGGGGACAGCTTGAGGCTCTGTCTCAAAAAAAAAAAAAAGACTTTGTTTAAGCTGTTCCTTCCACCTGGCATCCTTTTCCTTCCTCCTTTCTACATGGGAATATCTGAAAATCCCTTAAAAAAAAAAAAAAGAAAGAAAAGATCTTGGCTGGGCTTGATGGCGCATGCCTATAACCCCAGATGTTGGGAAGTTGAGGTGGGAGGATCACTTGAAGCCAGAACTTTGAGACTTTTCTCTACAGAAGAAAAAAACAAAGAAACAAAAAATTATCTGGTTGTTATGTTATGTGCCCTGAGTTCCAGGTACTTGGGAAGTTGAGAAGGGAGCATCATTTGAGCCTGGGAAGTTGAGGTTGCAGTGAGCAATGATCATGCCATTGTGCTTTAGCAAGATCTGGCTCAGATCTATGTACTTTCTCTAGGAGAGCTTTCTGTATTTTGATTGCGTTTACCTGTTCTTGAGGCCTATTGCTTGTTTTGTTCCTTATCTAACAGCTTGGTTTTTGTTGTTGGAATCATGGATGCAGTTTTAACTTCCCTGAGACTTTGGAACCACACTGGTACCCTACAAGCCATACCTGGCTGTGTTATGAATAGAGAAGAAGCTCAGTAAATATTCTGACAGAAAGGAAGGAAGAAGAGAAGGAATGGAGGGAGAGAGGAAGGGAGAGAGGAAGGGAGGAAAAAAAGAAAGAAGAAAGAGAGGGAGCGAGGGAGAGATAGTAATGTGTGAGGGGTGATGGTGAGGGACCCAGAAGATAGGGAAGTGAAGGCATTTTCAAATGAGAAACGTATTATAAGGATAGGGTAACACTGATCTTTTAGCAAGGCCATCCCGGATGCTGTATGCTCAATTAGGACTTTGCCTTGAGTGGCATAACTCCCACCCCTTGCTGCAGGTGGTGGAGGTGGCACTTGTGTCTTCTTCTGAGTAAAGAGTCCCCATAGCAGGGACCACATCTATCATTCTAATCATTCTCCTGGGCTCAGCATAGCACTTGACATATGAGGGTCCTCTAAGATACAAAAGATAAAATACAAAAGAGTGTATTTACTTGTGCTTTCCCAAAGGCATTCTTTGGATATATATTAGCTCAGTTGCCTCATTCACTCAAGAAACATTTAATATTTCTGTAATCCCAGCATTCTGGGAGGCTGAGGTGGGGGAATTGCCTATGTTCACAAGTTTGAGACCAGCCTGAGCTACAGTGAGACTCCGTCTCTAAAAATAGCTTGGTACTGTGGCAGGCACCTATAGTCCTAGCTACTTGGGAGGCTGAGGCAAGAGAATTGCTTGAGCCCAGGAGTCTGAGGTTGCTGTGAGCTATGACACCACAGCATTCTACCGGGGGTGACAAAGTGAGACTCTGTCTCAAAAAAGAAAAGAAAAGAAACATTTATTAAGCACCTACTATGTGCCAACCATAGGCAAGTGGATCGCTTGTACTTGGGATACATCAGTAAACAAAACAGATTTTCCCTCCCACATGGAGGTTACATTCTAGTAAGCAAGATAGGAGAGAAAGGAAACCATAAAAATAAATAAATTAGAGACTGGGCATGGTGGCTCATGCTTATAATCCTAGCACTCTGGGATGCTAGGTGGGTGGATGGCTTGAGCTCAGGAGTTGGAAGGCAGCCTGAGCAAGAGCGAAACCCAGTCTCTACTAAAAATAGAAAAAATAGCGGGGTGTTGTGGTGGGTGCCTGTAGTCCCAAGCTACTTGGGAGGCTGAGGCAAAAGAATCGCTTAAGCCCAGGAGTTTGAGGTTGCTGTGAGCTGTGATGCCATAGCACTCTACTGAGGGTGACATAGTGAGATTCTGTCTCAAAAACAAATGAAAAAAAAAAAGTAAAGCTAATAAGGGCTTTGGAAAATTAAGAATTGAGTAGGATAAGGGGAGGAGATTGAAAGTGTCAAGGGAAGTGTGGTTACAGAAATAGGGTAGATCTATTTGAGAGATGAGATTTAGGATCAAAACCTAAAGGAAGACTAGGCACAGTGGCTTATGCCTGTAATCCTAGCACTTTCTGCTGAGATGGTGAGATCACTTGAGGCCAGGACTTCAAGATCAGCCTGGGCAGCATTGTAAAACCTTGTCTTTACAAAAAATTAAAAAAAAACATTAGGGCTTGGCACCTGTGGCTCAAGTGGCTAAGGCACCAGCCACATACACCTAAGGTGGTGGGTTCGAATCCAGCCCAGTCCCGCCAAACAACAATGATGGCTGCAACCAAAAAAATAGCCAGGCATTGTGGCAGGCGCCTGTGGTCCCGGCTACTTGGGAGGCAGAGGCAGGAGACTTGCTTGAGCCCAGGATTGGAGGTTACTGTGAGCTGTGATGCCATGGGACTCTATCCAGGGGGACAGCTTGAGGCTCTGTCTAAAAAAAAAATAATAATAATAACATAGCCAGACATGGTGTCACATGCCTGTAGTCCCAGCTACTTTGGAAATTAAGGTAGGAGGATCACTTGAGCCCAGGAAGCAGTGAGCTGTGATTGTGCCATTGCACTTTAGTCTGGATGACAGAGTAAGATCCTGTCTCAAAAGCCAAAAACTCAGAAAAACTTAAAGGAAGTGAGGAGTGATCTAGGAGGATATTTGGAGGAAGAACCTTCAAGGCAAAACAGCTGGAGCCAAGGGTATGCCTTGAGTGTTTTGAGGACAGTGTGGCTGGAACAGAGGCTTTAGGGAGAGTAAGGGGAGGTGAGGGAGGGGCTGAGGTCAGCTCATGTGGTTCTGGAGGCTACTGCGAGGGCCTGGCTTTTACCCTGAGAGGGAAGGGAGTCACTGGGAGTGTGCTTGAGCAGAGGAGGATATCATTGGCTTAACTCTGGTTACTAAGTGGAGAGAAGAATTTAGGGTTCAAGGGCAGAACCCTGCAAAGAGGTCTGTGAAGCAATCCAGGAGAGCAGAGATGGCAGCTTCTTGAAAGTAGTGGAGGTGGTGGGTTCTGAGTACATTTGGAAGGTTGAGCCCACAAGATTTTCTGATGATTGAAGGTAAGGGGGAGAAATGTTAAAGGCAGCTCCAAGATTTCTGATTTGAGCTGCTGGAAGGATGGTGTTGTCATTAGCTGAGATGGGAGAGCTTTGGGTAAAGTGTGTTTAAAGGGAAAGATCAGCAGCATGTTGCATTTGAGATGGGCTAGTGGGCATCCAGGTGGGGCCAATGCATAGGTGGTTGTAATCCTTTGATCTAGGTGAACTTGTCTTTGGGGCTTGAGCTGGGCTGTGGCTGGGTACTTCCCAAGGTCAAGGGGTGCTGTTCCTGAGGACTGGGACTGTGCAGTGTGGGCCTGCTTCTGAGGCTTAGTTTCTTCATTTGTAAGATTGATATAACACTACTCATTTTGGGATGTGTGTGTGTGTGTGTGTGTGTAAAGAGATAGCAGACATAAAGCACTTAGCACAGTGCCTGGCACAAAAGAGGCACTTAGATACATGGTAGTTTAAAAATAGCACAGAACTAACTTGAATTGGCTCCTGCAAATCAGTCATCAAATGGGTTAAGGGTGGTGTGGAGTAGGGAGGAGTGAGAGGAAAGGAGAAGAATGGAGGCTGGGAGCCTGTGGGATGTGATTTCATTGTTCCAGGGGGACTGGAACTTATCGGGCAACAGGAAGGGGAACAGTTTGTGAAAGTGGGTGTAGGGGCCACCCAATTGCAGGTGACAGAGCAGCTCCCTTCCATTAGGGTTGAACAGCTGTTCTCTGAGTGTCCCAGCCAGGATGATGAGGAGAGGCTCTCTGGTTGCCTGGGAACACAGTCCCTTTGCAGTAGCACCTGTAGGAGATATTAACCAGTTCTTCATTTTTTAAAGCCCAGATCTTTTTAGGGGAGCATCCAGAATTTCCTTGGCTTTTTTCTTAGGCCTAGCACATGGCTTGGTGTACAGCAAGTCTTTAATGAATATCAGCATCTGTCCTTCCCTTTGTATCTATAAAATAGTGGCTAAGCCTTATTTTCCAGGATTGCTATGAAGATTACATGTGATAGAATATAAGGAGGCATTTTTGTAGCAGCAATGATATTTTTTCTTTTGTTTAAATCTGACTTTAATTTTTTTTGTTGTTTTGTTTTGTATTTTTGAGATAGAATCTTAGTACATCACCCTCGGTAGAGTGCCGTAGCGTCACAGCTCACAGCAACCTCAAACTCTTGGGCTTGAGCCATTCCCTTACCTCAGCTTCCCAAGTAGCTGGGACTACAGGCACCCACCACAACACCTGGCTATTTTTCTGTTGCAGCTGTCTTGTTGCTTTAGCTGGTCTGGGCCAGATTCGAACCCGTCAGCCTTAGTATATATGACTGGTGCCCTACCCACTGAGCTACAGGTGCCACCGACTTTAAATTTTTTTTAGGTTTTCATTTGCCTGCTTCATTTGTCCTTCAGCAGTGATGACATTTAATTCCCAGGATAACTGAGTTCAGAGATCTCCAATAACCTTCCTAAGGGTGTAGGTACTAAGCAGTGGAGGGAGATCTGGGACAGTCAGAGCCAGCCAGGAGGTATCAGTGCTGGAGGTGTCTTCAGCAAGTTTAGAAAGAGAGGAGGGCAAGTCAGACTCTAGACAGGCATGGCTTTGACAGCGGGTCCCAGAGTGAGAAGGGTGTGCTGCATGTAGGAACCAGAGAGTGAGTCCCCAGAAAGGGTGCAGGGAGTGGAATCAGGGGAAGACGTCTCTCTCTCGCAGCTTCCTGCTGCTCTTAGGGGTGAAGGAGTGAATGTTTGGGGTATAGACCAGGCCCTGCCAGAGAGGTGTTGTTCTCCCATTACATGGATGAGGCTGCTTGGGCCTGGAGAGGGTAAGGACCTTGCTCAAAGTCACAAAAACCAACAGTGACGGAGTCAGGATTGTGACCCAACTCTCTTCAACTACAAAGGCTGCCCTGTTTCCATTATACCAAGAGGTCACAGTGACCCCCAGGCAAGGGGGGATGGACAATATCAGATGACCTTTGGAAGATCTTTTCCAGCAGAAACATTCTCTCAATCTCTGCTCCTTGGTCTCCCTCCACACTTACTCCTTCCTCCTCCCTTTCTCTTCCCTCCTCATTACTCAACCAGTAGTAACCCCACTGGCTATCTGCAGGACTGGGGGAGGAGGAGGCCAGCAGCTGTGGTTACTCAGATTAACCCTCTACTGCCTGCCCACCTCCCTCCCACCCCACCAATGTGATGGTGAGGAACCTCCTCCCCCACCTCCTGCAGGCAGCTCCGGCTGAAGCTGAGGCATACTTCCCAGAATTAGCCATCCAAACAGCTGGCTCAGGGAGGGGGGGGCAGAGGAGGCTAACAGCTTCCAGATGTGCCAAGGCCTCAGTTTCAGTGGTCTTCTCCTGTGGCTGCAAGGCTGAGATGGGCTGGCCCTCATATCCAGACCTTCAGAATTTCCAAGGCAGCCCAGCAGATCTCTTCTTGCAGGCTGCGTGCAAATCTATGTGTACAGGGCAGGGAGACCTCCATGCCACACCTGCAGGGGCTCTGGGAAGATCCATGCAACCCAGCTTCTCTCTGTGGCCTGGGCACAGCCCAAGTAGTCCTCAAATATATTAATATCAATACTACTACTATTATTATTATCTACCATGTCTACACTGCTAGTGGCAGTGGTACCAGAGCATAGTGGTTTCAACTGCAGGGTCTGGATTCACAGGAATCAAATCCCAGCTCAGCCACATACTAGCTCCGGGGGCCAGAGGTAAACTACTTCACTCCCTTAGCCATGAAATGGTTTCTATTTCATAAAGCTATTGTTAGGATTAAATGTGATATACTCTGTAAAGTGCTTAATACAGTACCTTGCATGTAGCAAGTTATTATTATTTAGAGCGTACCCACCTTATTTCAGAGGTTTATCCTCAGCCGTGGAAGTTAGCTACGAGTACCCTCATTTTTAAGAGAATGTATTTTTTTGGACCCTCAATGAATCCCCCCCTGAAAGAGAGAGAGAGAGAGAGAGAGAGAATATATTGAGGCTCACAGAGGCTAAGCTACTTGTTCAGGGCCACACAAGTGTTAAGTGCAGGGTTGTACCTTAAACCCAGGCCAAATGAATTCTAAAGCCCAGGCTGATTATATTGTGCCTTTCCCCATATGTTTTCTTTTCTTTCTTTCTTTTTTTTTTTTAAGAGACAGAGTCTTGGTTTGTTGCCCTCGGTAGAGTACCGTAGCATCATAGCTCACAGCAACCTCCAGCTATTGGGCTTAGGCTATTCTCTTGCCTCAGCCTCCTGAGTAGCTGGTACCACAGGTGCCCACCACAATGCCCGGCTATTTTTTTGTTGCAGTTTGGCTGGCCGGGTTTGAACTCACCACCCTCGGTATATGGGACCAGTGCCCTACCCACTGAGCCACAGGTGCTGCCTCTTTCTTTTTATTTATTTATTTATTTATTTATTTATTTATTTATTTATTTTGAGAGAGTCTCATTTTGTTACCCTGGGTAGAGTGCCATGGCGTCCTAGCTCACAGCAACCTCAAACTCCTGGGCTCAAGTGATTCTCTTGCCTCAGTATCCCGAGTAGCTGGGACTACAGACACCTGACAGAATGCCCAGCTATTTTTGTTTGTTTGTTTGTTTTAAGAAATGGGGTCTCACTCTTGCTGGGACTGCTTTTGAACTCCTGAGCTCAAGCTATCCACTCACTTCAGCTTCCCAGAGTGCTGGGATTATAGGTGTGAGCCACCACACCCGGCCTCCCCATGTTTCTTTTTCTTTTCTTTTTTTTTTTTTTTTTTTGAGACGGAGCCTCAAGCTATCTCCCTGGGTAGAGTGCCATGGCATCACAACTCATAGCAACCTCCAACTCCTGGGCTCAAGCGAGTCTCCTGCCTCCGCCTCCCAAGTAGCTGGGACCACAGGCGCCCGCCACAATGCCCGGCCATTTTTTGGTTGTAGCCATCATTGTTGTT
>CAUYQV010082588.1:0-13556 GCA_963574575.1 Galagoides demidoff
GGGGAAAAAGATGATTTGAGTGTCCTACTGATGATGCCATTGGGAGGCAGTTACTTCGAATCTTTAATCAAATCATAGAGAAACTTCTTGGGCATATAGGAATTTGTGTGCAAACCTCTGCTCCCATGTAGGCCTTAAGTTAGCTGGGTTTTTGCTGGAGACTTTTATAAGGAATTCTCAGGTTGGACTTCTCAAAAGCCTTTCACGAGCCCAGGTTTCATCTGCGCCATTAGATACCTGTATGCATTGGGTAAATTCCTCTTCTCTTGAGGTCCCTTGCACATTTCCATTCCCGGACCAATCAGCAAGTGACCTTCATCACTTACCACAGATCAGGAAAGGTTACTCCATTCCCAGACCTGTCAGCAAGCGACCTTCTTCACTTACCACAGATCAGGAAAGGTTACTAATGAGTATCTGACCAGTTTTCAAAGGGCTTTTTTCATTGGCTTTATAAAGTCAACCTTAATTCCTTAATGCAGTCTGGAAATGCTATTCTAGCCAAAGCCTTGGTCATGTTAGGCCTACAATTAACCTGGTCACATGGGATTCTGCCCCAGTTTCTTACAAGTATGCCTGCACGAAATCTTTTCACTGATCTCTCTCAAACAGCTTTTTTGGCCAGAGGCATATAAGCATTTCACCTATACAAGTATGCCTGTGCAAAGTCTTTTCACTGCTGTCTCTCAAATAGCATCTTTGGCCAGAGGCAAATAGGCATTTCACCTATAGGAAAGCTTTATTAACATCTATTCCACTAGAACGTACACTAGAATTTGAGGGATTGAATGAACTTCAGAATCAAAATTTGTACTTGTGAATTTTTTTTTCCAAAAATAGTAGTCCCTAAAAGAAGTTATTGCCTATTTGAAATTATGTTAAGACATTAAGTTATACAAGTACATGGACAGAAGATAACATATAAAATCTTGTCACTTTTTCTTGTCACTTCTTATCTTGTCATTTTCGTAGGAGGGCTCCCATTCAAAACCAGCATGCTGAGGTTTAAGTCTACCAACTCTTACACATGGAGAAAGAAATCAACATTTCTTAATAGTTTGTTCTTTCTACCCTTATGTTTCTTTGCTATCCACATATATTGTAACTGGAGTTGTGCTTTCTACAAAATTACTTGTTTTCTCCTGAAATATTAATATTTGCCAGAAATGCCACTTGGAAGTTCAATTCCAAATTTTTATTATTTATAAGATGAATGCAATCATCCTAAGTATTATAATATTAAGCTTACGGGTATACTTTTGTAATTATTTAAAATTATCTGCTTCTAGGTTCTCTCAACAAGCAGGAGAATGTTACCCATGGATCTAGGTGAAACTCACCTGCTATTATTAATGGTTGAAAGTGCTTATTACTCTACTAATAGAATGTTCTTTTAGTGCACTGAAGCCATTGCTAAAATTTTTATTTCAGCTCCACAAATAATATGATCACCTCTCTATTTTTCTCTGTATTTCATCACTTGAATTCAGTTTTACAGATGAAAAATTCTGAATTTTATATATAAAGTTACTATTATTTATTCATCTATTTTGACAGCAGACTAGTGCCAAAAAGAAAAAATCACAATTAAATATGGCAGCCAATACAAAAATTTGGTTTTTTGTTTGTTTGCTTTTTAGACAGAGTCTCACTTCATTGCCCAGGCCAGACTGCTGCATGTCAGCTTAGCTCACAGAAACCTCCAACTCCTGGATTCCAGTAATCCTCTTGCCTCTGCCTGCAAAGCAGCTGAAACTATGGGCAACTGCCTCAAATCCTTTTGTAGAGATGGTATCTGCTTCTTGCTCAGACTGATCTCCAACTTCTGAGCTAGAGAGATCCTTCCTTCCCACTTCAGCCTCCTAGAGTGCTAGGAAGGGAGTACAGGCCTGAGTTATCATGGCAGGCTAGATAGTGTTTTGTCTAAGCAACATTTCATTTTCATCTAAGTAAAATGTTAAATTTCTCCATAGACAATTCTGCATCCAGTGTAAAAAGTGTCAGCAATTAATTCAACTAATGTTTAAGGTTCAGAATGAAATTCAATGAATTTCAGTGGAATTATTTGGCTATTATTTTGTTCTGAAAGACCTCTCTAATCAGTATGTAGAGGAAAAATTGAGCACCTAAATCACAGACAATGTAATTATATACAACATGGATGGCGTTTAGTTTCAGAGGGAAAAATGACCAATTTTATGATTAATGGCTGATTTGATGTAAAATGGGAAGAAACAGCAAATGGAAAGAATGGCTTGAATACCTTTCCTTAAATAGCACCAAATAGCACAGTTTCAACAATTGAAAAAGAGAGAAAATATATTGAGGGTAAAGATGATAAACTTTTTTGGCTGAGTTTGCTCATGCCAACAGTAACAGAGATAAACATTCTAAAATGTGGTAAAGTTTAATTACTAATATAGATATCAGAGTAGAGAGGGATTCAATTTTTAGCTCTCTTTTTGATGTGTGATCTCAGACAAATTTAAGGATTACTTTGCCCCTTAATGTTTTATCTGTAAAAGATAGAGATTATGCAACATTTACAGATTTGCAAATGAGATAATCTGCATAAGACACATAACCCACTTTTTCTAGTATTTGGACATTGAATGTTGTGTTTAATAATAGCTGATGAAGCTAATATTGGGATTCTGATTTTGAAATACTCACGTTAGAAGTTTAGTATATAAGTGGCATTCATAACCAGAACGTTGAATGATATAATCTAGGGAATATACAGAAAATGAGAGGCAACATGAATTTTCCCTTCTTGTTTTTTTTTTTTCTCTTTTTCTTTCTTTTTATGTTTTTTTAGAATTTACATTTAGGAAGTCAGGCTCTAAGACATTTGAAAGCCAACTTTTATGAAACACACCATGGGTAGTTAACTTTTCCCTAAACTAATATTTAAGTTTAATATTCGTTATTATATAATATTAATATTAATATATAATATTAAATATGAATAATAAACAGTTTAAATATAAGCATATTTTGAAAAATGAGAAAACTTGGAAGGATTGAGCTATCTGGTGAATATAAAGCTTCAGAGAAAAGAATTGGTATTAACTTACCTCAAAATAGGCAGATATATGAAACGAAAGGTAGAGAGTGAGATTCTTTAATCAATGATAAAAATCATACTAAGCAAATGATTCAAACATTTGAATCAAACTCAAAAATAAGCCCTTATACCAACATACATGCATGAATGTGAACAGGACTCACACACATAGAAACCTCTAATTACTAGGTACCTAAAAAATTATATTTTCACAAATAAAAAATTAAAGAATTAGAAGGTAATGCTAATGACCATGTTTGCGAGATCTCTATCAGTAAAAGATAATTTTAAAGAAAGACACCACAAAGAAAAAGATTAATAAATTTGACAGGTTTGAAATGTTAGAAAACCAAGGACCAAATTAAAATAGAAATATTACAAATTCTGACAGTGTTTTACATTTTAATATATATGCAACCTTTAACAAATCCCCCAAAATTTACATACACAAAGGGCACAGTCAAGCAATTTATGAAATGAAAGCATTTTATAAAGAATGGTAGGCATTTTTTCCTTTAGCTAGAAAATATCACATGTATGATTTTTTGAAAGGTGGTTACTTCAAAATAATGACAGCTACATGCTGCTACCCCACAGCAGGAAAAGCCTGGGACTGTGGGTCCCACCAGTGACACCCTGTGAAAAATTTTAATACATTGTTACAGATATTAACATTTGAGGTATGATTCAAACAATAATAGATTTGTATCCTGCTTTATCCACATTGGAGTAAATTATTTAAATTAATTATAGATGTAGACATGGTTTTATGTGTGTGTGAGCGTGGGTGTATGAGTATGTTACCAACGATAAGATTGGTTACAGTTTTCATAGGCTACATTATAGGTTATAGGTTAAGGCGTAGACTTTATAAAGTATAATATGCATCCAGATTATAACTGTAGTACAAAAAATCAGAAAAAAATCAAGTTTTTGAAAATTTTAATGGCATTAAAAAATGTTCATAATTGGTAAGAAAAAAGTCTAAAATATATTCCATATATAATTATGCTAAACTGTAATGTGTATTTTGAAAAAAATATATAAATAAATTATATTTTATCTATATAGAGATATATATTTGAAATATATAATAAAATTAATTATAGTATAAATGTAATATTCAATGTAAATATATTTAAACATAATATTTCAATGTTACATATAATAGTTACTATTTAACATTTAAATATTAAATATACCTAAATTTAAATATATATAAAATAAATTATACATATACATATATATTTTAAATATATAATAAAATAAATTATAAATATAACATAAATATAAATATATTTAAATAACTATTTACTTAACTATTATATAATATTTAAATATTGTATATTAAATATTTTATCTATTTATATCTAAATAACTATTACTTAGCTATTATATAATATTAATAGATACTAAGTTGTATAACAGATACTAAATAGTATCTATTTGTATCTAAATAACACTTACTTAACTATTACTTAACTAATAGTTTAGTTAAGTATTACTTAATGATTAAGTAACTATTACTTAACTAATAGTATCTATTTATATCTAAATAACTATTACTTAACTATTATATAATATTAATGGATACTAAATAGTATAATAGATATTGAATAGTATCTATTCATATCTAAGTAACTATTATATATTATTTAATTAATACTATTAATATACTATTAATTAATAGTATTAATTCAAACTAATTTATAGTATGCTATTAATTAATATAACATTTAATTAATATTAATATACTATTGTACATTGAATATTTCATCTATTTATATCTAAGTAACTATCACTTAACTATTATATAACATTTAATTAATAACTATTTCTTAACTATTATATAATATTTAATTAATGTATTATTATATAATATTTAATTATTATTTATAATAATATTATACATATATTATAAATATAATATTAAATATAAATATATTCAAATAACTATTTACTTTATTATATAATATTTAAATATTGTATATTGATATTTCATCTATTTATATCTAGATAACTATTTACTTAACTATTATATAATATTTACATATTGTATTTGAATATTTTATCTATTTGTATATAGATAAAATATAATTTATTTTATTTTATTTTTATTTTTTATTTTTTTTGAGACGGAGCCTCAAGCTGTCCCCCTGGGTAGAGTGCTGTGGCATCACAGCTCACAGCAACCTCCAACTTCTGGGCTCAAGCGAGTCTCCTGCCTCCGCCTCCCAAGTAGCTGGGACCACAGGCGCCCGCCACAACGCCCGGCCATTTTTTGGTTGCAGCCGTCATTGTTGTTTGGCGGGCCCGGGCTGGGGATTCGAACCTGCCACCTTAGGCGTACGTGGCTGGCGCCTTAGCTGATTGAGCCATAGGCGCCAAGCCGTACTCTTTCTTTCTTTTCTATGAAGTCAACTTTGAGAGGTATCTGAGACATAAAACATTTTCTTTTGCTGCGAGATGATGCAAGGCAGTCACTACTACATAACTCTGCCTGGTTCATCCTCCCTCCCAGAAACTGAGATGACCTTTCCTGGTCATCCACTTGCTAATGAGATGCCATGTTTGGAAATAGATGCACCTAATTACATCAGTCAAGGAAGCTGTTGTCTGTGGAGCTTCTAAGGTAGAGAGAGGTTGGTTTGGTAACAGCGCTTGGAATCTAGCAGCACTATTTCCAGGAGTTTCTTTGAGTTTTTTGAAAATTAGTATTAATTTCAGAACAATTAACTAAACAATTAAGGAAATTGAATATGAAACCAGGTCCAGCAGTTCATCTCCACAGTGATTTCTTGAAAAGTCAGAGCTAAAGCAGTTTTAAATACTACAGCAAAAATGGAAAGGTGAAGGACTGACATATGGAATCTTTTGTTAACTCCAAAAAGTTAGATTAATCTAACTAAAACCCATCTATCTGTGGTGGTAGAGGCAGGGTAGTGATTACTTACCAGGGAATTGACTGAGAGGGAACAGGAGAGATCCTTCTGGGTTGTTGAAAAAGTTCAGTATTTTGATATAGTTACAAGGGTGTATATAGAGATTGCAGAATGATCTATGTGTTTTATTTCAGTTTATAAAAAATCACATAAGCCCAAAGAAGCATTGGAGTGCATCATCATTGGAGAAAACCAAGGTTTGAATCTCAGTCTCACCCACCACCTACCAACCACGTGACCTTGAGCAATTCTATGAATCTTCTTTTCTTCATCTATGTATCTAATGTGGATGATGACACTTCACAGGAAGGTTGTAAAGATTAAATGAAATTCTGGAAAATAATTATGACATACGTGCTCAGGAAACAGCAATTATGTCATACTTCTTACACTCAAATTTACCCTATTTAATTCTCCTTTGGACTTTTTAATTCATTAAATATTTTTAAGATTACTTTGTATCTAATTCTTGCCCTGTGAGTTTCACTAAGGCTAGTAACATTCCTTCCCATGAAAAATAACAAAAAGCAGTCCGGGTGGAGTATGTTGGTTTAAACTAGTTCAGGAGCCAGCACATAAAAATTATGCTCCTCATTGTGGAGCATCATGAAATATTGATAGATTTAATAAATTGACACAATTTTACTAGCACTAAATCTGGTTGTGTCAGGCTTATGCAGATCTCCACATGTTAGAAAATAATGTATTTTTAAGAAATGTTTTTCTTCTACATTTGTTTGCAACTTTTTACAAGGTAGGAAATATAAAATGTTTAATAATAATTCACAAAATTAAAACCTTTAAACACATTTTACTGGAATTTAGAAAATCACTGTAATTGTTCACTATCAGCAGCAGAGCTCTTTATCGAATTTTCACACAGTAAGGTCTGATAGCTGTGACCCACCTGGTCTCTTGCTCTGATAAAGTGAATAACTCTCACTCACTTGCGAGTAACCCTCATCCTACTTCCAGATCAGTCCCCACTTCTTTTGGCTGACCTTTCCCAAATCCCATTTTAACACGGGGCACTACAGTACCCACTGCATGAACTCGCTGCTTCACTATTTCCATCACTCAACATGCTTCTGATCAGCTGATTCTCTTCCACCTAATCCTACTATCAAGCCTTACAATTTGTTTCCACACTCTAACTTTGCATGGAAACATATGCCTGATAGAGGTGAGGATGGGGTACCAGCAGGGACAGAGAGCAACATTGTCTGTCACCTATGTTCTCAACTCTTCTCCTAGATTTTCTTTTTTGTCACTAAAATCTGAAATCCCGAGGATGATACTTTTATTACCTACATAAAATCCATTCTGGTCAAAGCAATAATTTAATCTATAAATTAAACTTGATAGATTAAAGTATGCCATCCAAGAAGAACCTCCAAATGATTGTCCAGAAAGTAGCCCAACCTTACCCTACATCTCCCAACCTTTCAGTGCCATCTATATCATTCAAAATGCCCATTCTTGTTTTACCAGCTGAGCACAGTCACTCACCTCTGCACATGTCTTCCTCTGATACCTCTAAGCCTCTTAAGTAAACAATCAGGCCTCCCTTTATCCTTTTCATTCAATTCTCTCCCTATTGAACAAAGAATAATATCATCCGCTATTGATTGATCACCTACTGGCTGCAAATACTTAACTAATTGCTTTATATACTACTTTATTTAAGCTTCATAATATCCTATCAAACAAATATTTTGTTTATTTATTTTTAGATTTAGGGTCTTGCCCTTTCACCCAGGTTAGAATGCAGTAGCATGATCACAGCTCACTGCAACCTTGAAATCCTAGGCACAAGCAATCCTCCTGCCTCAGTCTCCTGAGTAGCTGGGACTACAAGCACATTCCACTTTGCCTCACCAGTGTCATTACCCTGTTTTTATAAATGAGAGGACTCTGAGAGGTTAAATAACCAGCCCAAGTTCATGGTGGGTGATGGGTAGAGCCACAGTCTGAAACTAGACCTAAACTTTTATCTCCTATCAGTTACCCTCAGGAGAATGCCATCTAAAATGCAAATAAGAACACAGAATACATCCTTATAAAAATATGAGCCAGGCAAGATGCAGGCTCACTTCTGTAATCCTAGCATTTTCAGAGGCTGAGGCAGGAGGATTACTTGAGCCCAGGAGTTCACGACCAACCTGAGCAACATATCAAGACCCCCATCTCTACAAAAAATGGAAAAATTAGCTGGGTGCACACCTGTAGTCCCAGCTACTTGGGAGGCTGAGGTGAGAGGATCACTTGAGCCCAAGAGTTCAAGGCCGCAGCAAGCTATGGTCGTGCCACTGCACTCTAGCCTCAGTGACAGAGTGAGCTCCTGTCTCCAGGAAAAAGAAAAAAGAAAAAATGGGAATCAGTTCACACAACTAAATATTTCCAAAACATTGATGTAAATGAGATTTTTCTCATTGATTTTTTTCACTATTTCATTTCTTATTAATCTGCAGTTGATGACTTCTAACCCAATAACTTCAACATTTTCCCCCACTAACTGCTACTTCAGCCTTTTGATGAATAGTTAATTTCTAGACCAACACTTTAAAACATTTCCACATAGAGGAGCTACTACTTAAAAGAAGTTTCTAGTAAATCTCTCTTTTTTGTAAAGTGAATAAACAAACTCTCGTGTATTTTTACATTGACATTTATAAGTGTTTGACAAATATTTGTGCCTACTGTTTGTGTATAGCTGTGATAAGTGCCATGGGGCTTATATAATTGATTTGAAAGAAGTCTTGTTACTCGACCCTCATAATCTTTTTGGGAAACAAAATGATTAAAACATTTAAATATTAATACAGCATATTATAGAATTAAATGTCAAAACAAGTAAAACAATTCTGTAACAATTTAGAAGAAGGAGGGAGCTTGGGATGGTGTGGGACTACTTCTTGAGGAAAGTAGAATAGGAAAAATAAATAGATGGGGAAGGGAAGCAAGGGGGTGGGGGGACCTGGAGACTCATCAAAAGTTCAGAAGAGAGAATGAATATAAATAACTTCTTAGGTCAAAGAATGGACCTCTTTTGTAGATGAGTTACTTTTCTTTTTTCTTGTCTTTGTTTTTATTTACTTTCTTGATAAGCATTTGTGTGAACTACAAATAGACACATTGCAAGTCTAATAAAAAAAAACAAACCATGACCAACAAATGTGGCTGAATAAAAGAGATAAGACATCCAGCAGCTGGTAAAGGGCTGGAAAGATCCGGCTGGGACTGGGACCAGGACCAGGACCAGACTGCATAGGGTTTTTCTTACTGCCCAGGAAAGGAGACACTGTCTTTAAGCAGAATAATGATCAGAAGTCAATGTTTAAAACATTTATCTAATAGGGGGGATTTGAGCAGGGAGAGTTAAGAAGATGTTACTATTTAATGAGCTGAAGATGATAGCTGATGGTCAAGGATTGTAGCAGTGGAAATAGAAGGGAATAGTAGCAACCCTCCTACCCACATAGAAAAAACTAACAGAATCCACTGAGTAACTAAATACAGAGGGAATCAAAATAGAACAAGGTAACAAATCTAGCTGCTTAGAAGACTGGAGTACCTTTGACAGAAGCATGGGAGTTAGGCTGGTTTGGGAGAGAAAAGTGAAGGGATGGTTTGGGCATTAATTTTGTGTTTGTAGTAATTCTGCACTGCTTTTGAGTTATAGAGCCTTGCCTTTGAGAATCTGATGGAATCAATGGATCCTCTCTTCAGAAAAAAATGCATTCATATTTATGTATATTTGTAATGCACACCCCAGAAATTGACAGCTCTTGACCCAAGCTGGGCCAATTAGAGCCTTTCCTAGGATTTTTGTACTTTATCTGAAGGACCAAGTTAGTCTCTCCCTAGTATCTGAATGCTGTTAGCTGATACATTTCCTAACACATGAGTCTGAGAAACAGAGAATGCGCAAATGCAGGATGAAAGGAAAGACTCAGAAGAAGGGGGTTGGCGGCAGAGAGAGCCTGATAGAAAAATATAAGAAGTCAGAAAAGAGAGAGAGAGAGAACATGGATCTATCACACTCTTATTCTTAGGTTCCAGGAGATATACCAATCCTTTATTGAACTCGTAATTCCCTATTAGTCAACCCCCAGTTTATTTCCTACCCACTGCTACTCAATTTCTTAATACATTCCTGGTAACATATACGAAAGTTAATTTTGCAGAGGTTAAATGCACTAAATATGATAAGAGCAGCGTTTGTTTGTTTGTTTCTAGAGAGCTGAAAAATAGTATTCAATTCCTATTTTCAATTCACCGTTAAGATACCATTTTTAATAATGAATTTCCACCATACAGTATATATTCTAATTTTGTCCTCATTAATATCTACCTGACTGAGACTAAAGAGTCACTGGTTTATTAGTAACTGACTCTGTCTTTGCTTGATTGTATTAAGTTTAGAAAACCTATTCTTCCTGTTACTAGCATCAGCGTTTTCATTTTTCTACTTTCTACTCATATTTATAAATAGTAGGGGAAATGTAATAAAGTATTCAAATAATTGTGTAAACACATACCAAAAATGGTGCTGCAACTGAAAATAAACTCTTGACTGCTAGCTGGGCTGTGTCACCATGTAAGAGCTTAAAATGTTCATCCATCAACAGATGCATAAATGTCACAATTCGATGTATTAAAAATGACTAAGGATTGATGCTGCATAATGTAAGAAATTTTTAGTTGATCTAAAGTTGAAACCATAAAACTTCATGATCACCCATTTTGCACTCACAGTTAACACTTATATTTTTCAAGGTCAACATGACAAAGAGATTACAACACTGTTATCATCAAGGGTATCTATTATGCCCAAATGCAAAGATTATCCACTGGCCCACGACTAACAAGAGCCAAACTTTGAGTTGTGTGGGTTTTAACAAACCTGACAAATCTCACTTGGAGCACATAAGTAATTCCAAGTTAGTTAATAAATATTAGAGAGGTGTTGTGTGGCAATCAACAAGGAGATGACTGACCATTACAGAAAATGACTACACAATCATGGTTTAGCACCACAACCTTTATAGTTAGCCATGAGTGAAAGTAAGAACACAGTATAGTTGTCCACCAGTTGTGGTTGGCTCATGCCTGTAATCCCAAGAGTTTGAGAGGCCAAGGCAGGAAGATCACTTGAGCCCAGATGTTTGAGGCTACAGTGAACCATGATTGGGCCGTTGCCCTCCAGCCTGGATGACAGAGAAAGACCCTATGTCTTAAAAAAGAATTAAAAGGAATATGGTAGAGTTGTATCAATTATCCTTGTTTTATTTCATATAATAGAATACTTATACATTTAATTTCTTTTTAACCAAATGAAGCTTTAGTGATTTTTTTTTTTAAATAAGGGAATTATATTTGGTTGATGTGCAACGTCGGCCAGGCACAGTGGTTCATCCCTGTAAGCACAGCACTTTGGGAAGCCAAGGTAGGAATCTTGCCAGGAGTTTGAGACCTGCCTGAGCAAGAGCAAGGCATTATCTCTACAAAAAATAGAAAAATTAGCCAGTGTAGTGGTGAACATCTGTAGTCTTATTTACTTAGAAGGCTGAAGCAAGAGGATCCCTTGAACCCAGGAGTTTGAGGTTGTAGTGACCTACGATGATGCTACTGCACTCCAGCCCAAGAGACAGAGTAAGACCTTGTCTCAGAGGGGAAAAAAAAAACGTAGAAGGCATAGGAGGAAGAAAAGGTGGGGGAAATGAAGACACAGATTGGATCTTACCCCACTTAGCTGAAGTCCAATGAGCAATTTCTGTAGGTTTAGTCAACTCAGCCTGACACATAACATGAAAGGAACAAAAGAAGGCAAAGGATCAGAATTCAGTAAAATGAAAGGGGCATTTTAACATTATATTGACAACCTAATAATTGTAATGAAACTTCTTTTACATGGAACTCAGCTATCTGGAAATAATATCTATCTGGAGCACAGCAAAGAAATAAAGGAGTAAAGGAGAGGGACAAAGGCCTCTACAGAGACAAAATAGAGATCATTAAGTTTATGCCCCAAAGATTACGCCCATTACGCCTAGAAATCCCTCGAAGCCCTTTCTCAGAGGCTGTTAATTTTTACTTGAACTTGATTTTGAAAGACCTGGCAATCTAGTTTCCAAACCCACATAAAAGTAGAAGCTATAAACTAGAAGAAGGAGGAGAAACTGTCACAGCACGCGTTCAGATAGCAATGGGAAGAGAAAGCTGGACATCTATAAACAGGGTGCATTTGGAAGAAGGCATAAATGTTAACTTAATGATCAAGAAGCACAGCAATTTAGTTTCTTTCCTGTAGAGGAAACTAGCCCTACATACCTTGGTAGGCCTTGGGGAAGAAATTTTTTTTTAACTGGTGTCTATAATAACTGTGGATAATCAAGAAGGTTAAATTACATTCAGTATAAAGACACTCCCTGAGTTAGGCAACATTCAACTTTGTGTAAATAGTTCCATGAGGCATATAATAGACTTTTGAAGTTGTGGGAGTTTCATATCATACTGAGAAATGCAAAGAAGTCAAGTATACAAATAAATGCCACAAGGTATGTCTGCAAGGACAGAAGCTGTCGGTATAAAGAGGTAATGACCCTCCATGGTCAGTCTGGCACAGTGTCTATTGCCACACAAATTCTCACTGCATCAGTTTGTGTTATGACACTGCTATCTGTTTATTTCCCATTTTTTTACTTTCTGGTCATGTCCAAAAACTGGCTAAATGGTAGAAATAATACAGGACCAGACAGTGAGATTGTCAATTAAATAAGAGCAAAACATTAAAAATTTAAACAAATGGGTATGAAGATATTTTTAATTACCCTAATTTTGTGTTACGCGAGACCTTTCAGGAATGTCCCTACTGTGCATAAGATGGAGCAATAATACTTACATATTTTAAGAAATAATCCAAAATAGAACAAAGATTATGTACAAAGATGTTCGTACCAGTGTACTTAGAATTTTTTAAATGGAATGCAATCTAATTCACCGATGTTAAAAATGGTTAAATAAATTATCTTACATAAATAGTCAATGAACATTTAACCATAAAACTGTATTTTATTAGCCAGGAAATTTTTGCAATGTAAAATTAAGTTAAAAGGCAAGACACAGAATTGTATGTGCAACATGATCTCAACTATGTACAAAATATAGAAAGAGAAGATGAGATAAAAAAAATCCCATTAATAATACCCACAAAAACAAATTGTTAACCTAGAAACAAACTGAATGTGTAATACCCACACAAAGAAAGCTATGATCTGAATATTTACTGGAGGACATTTTTAAAAAGCTGAATAAATGGGCTCAGCGCCTGTGACTCAATCGGCTAAGGCGCCAGCCACGTACACCTAAGGTGGCGGGTTCGAATCCCCAGCCCGGGCCTGCCAAAACAACAATGATGGCTGAAACCAAAAAATGGCCGGGCGTTGTGGCGGGCACCTGTGGTCCCAGCTACTTGGGAGGCTGAGGCAGGAGACTCGCTTGAGCCCAGGAGTTGGAGGTTGCTATGAGCTGTGATGCCATGGCAC
>CAUYQV010082590.1:0-13186 GCA_963574575.1 Galagoides demidoff
GCGCTGGCCACGTATACCAGGACTGGTGGTTTACAACCTGGCCTGGGGCTACCAAAACAACAATGACAACTACAACAAAATAATAGACAGGTATTGTGGTGGGTGCCTGTAGTCCTAGCTACTTGGGAGGCTGAGGCTAGAGAATCACTTAAGTCCGAGAGTCTGAGGTTGCTGTGAACTGTGATGCCATGGCACTCTACCAAGATGACATAGTGAGACTCTGTCTCAAAAAAAAAAAAAAATCTGCTGTCACCCTGATATTTTTCCTATTATAGGTAAGACATTGCTTCCGGAATTTTCTCGTTTCACTTTGACTTTGGTCAAGTTAATTGTAATGTGTCCAGGAGATGCTTTGTTTGAATTGAGTCATGCTGGGATTCTAAAACTATCTAATATCTGAATTTCAGGGTCTCTTGCAATGCTCAGGATTCTCCACCATGATGCCTTGAAGTAGTTTCCATACTTTTAGAACTTTCTTTTTCTTCTTTAGGGATCCCTGTGATTTGAATGTAGTAGAATATATCTCAGAGAAAGCCCTGCTTTTATTCTCCTTTTCCTGCCTCTTTGAATATTGGGTTGATTCAAAAGTCTTACCTTCTACTGTGTTTTGAACCTTTTTTAATGCCTCTTTCAATTTCTTAATCTCTGCTATATCCTTCCTAATTATATCCAAATCCCTGGTGACTTTGTCTTTAATTTCATTGACTTCTTGAGACAATTTTTAGACTTTCTTTTGCATTTCTTTTTCCATCTTCTCCCCAATTCCATCTTATTTGCCATCCATATTCTGAATTCAATGTCTGTCATTTCAACAATTTCTCTATGATAGTATTTTCAGCTGTATCTCTCTTGTAATCTCTTGAGGGAGTTGATCTGCTCTGATTTTTCAGTTGCCGGTGTTGTTCTGCTGATTCCTCCCTATGTGTATTTTCAGTTTATATATTTATATAGCTGGACTGTTAGGTAGTCCTTGAATTGAGACATGACTTAGTTGTGGTCCCTTAGGAAGCACCCAGGAGACCTGTTTGAACACTAAAACTAGTAGCCTGAAGTCAGATCCAGAGGCTACAGGATGTAGAGTTCACCACTCTCCTTTACACTGACTGTTCAAATGAAGTGTTGCTATAACTGTGACCTTTCCCGGACTACAGCATCTGAGGGTCCCTGAGAACTATCCTTGTTTTCTCCAAACTGGGTGGAGGGAGGCTATGGGCTGGACCTTTAGGTGATAGTTCTAGGATGTAGGCAGCTCCAGGATATCAAACCAAACTGTTGCAGTCAAAGATCCAGCCCCCACAAAAACAGATTTTAAAAAATGCCTGGGATTTTGCCTGCAACTGGGGGAATGGGATCTCTGGCTTCCCATCTGCTTTCTGGACTTTCCCAGAGTAGGCTCACCCCAACCTCTAGGAAGGGCCCACTTGGCACAGATGTAGGCCAGAGCCACTCCAGAGGGGGTAGGGAAAGATCCTTCCTAGCAGGAGGGAGACTCAGGAAAGACTCTGTTTCATCAAAGTTAGTATAGTTGAGCCACAATTTCCTGCTGCAGTGGTGGGCAGGGCCCACTCATTTCACTGGGCCATATAATGCAGAGGCTTTTCAGAGTTCCCACCAGACAGGTTGCAGGAGCAGGTCCTGTCTCCCTTTCCTCCCAGTGGTGACGTAAGGATCTGCAGGTTGCCAGTGACATAGCCAATGACCTCTGTAACCCTTGCTTCCTTGGTTACTATGGGGAGTGGATAGGGACCAAAGCTCCTTTGCCTGTCTGGTGCTTGCAGGTGGGGCAGCATCTCCGGGCTGTCAGGGAGAGATGAACACTCCTACAGGCTCAAGTGTTGGGAAGTAGGCCTTTGCTGGGGGCAGTCTGTCAGGCAACCAAAGAGACCCCTCCAAGTTCTCTCCAGACACATTAGGGCAGCAGGATCTCTCCTTTCTTCCCATGTCCACAAGGGATCCTGCCAGTTGCCCAGAATTGCTCACTATTCTTCCAGGCAGGATGAGGACCTGGAGAAGGATACTCTAGGTTCGGGAAAACTGGGACTTATTTGTCTTTGGTGGCAGCCTCCTGTGGGGTCAGAGATCCCGTGTTTCACTGTTTCCAGAGAACTCCCAGGTGGGAGAGGGGCCCCTGCTGTGTGATCCACTCTGTAACTGTCATCTGTTCTCTTACTACCTCTTTCTCATCTTTGTCTTTGCAGGTTGTCTCAATGAGGCTGTTGAGTACCTTGTTGTCTTCTTGCAATCTGCTCTCCAATTTCTACTACTCTGGGTTTGCTTCCGTCCAATTTTTCCCCTTTTGGATGGACGCTTCTATTGAAAGCTTCCTCTAGTTGGACCTCTTGCCCTGCTAACCCTTTTCCCCCTGTGTTATCCTCTTGTGATAAACCACTGTTTGTCTGTCTAGTAGACATTTCTACTGGATGAACCATAAGCACCTCAGATTCAACAGGGTTAAAACAAACTCATAATCAGCTCATCAAAACTATTCCTCCTCTTGTGCTCTCTCAGTGAGTGAAACTAACTCCACCCAATTGCCCAAGCTAAGAATGGAGGCATCATCCTTGTCTCTTCCTTTACCATGCTGCCCCGTCTCATGAAGGCCTGGCAGTCCTACCACCCATATACATCACAGACTGTCACTTGCAGACCCTTTCTTAAGTTTCCAGCCTTTTCTCTTAATGTTCCTTGTCCTACTCTGTGTTCTGCATCCCGACTTTTTTCAGTTTTTGAAGCATGCCTTGGTTCATCCTCCTTCTGTCTCCTTTCATTTGGCAGCTCTTCCTTAGCTTTCAGGCCTTCATAGCAATGTTCTTTCAAGAAGCCACTATGCTCACCAAAACGGGGTCTGGTTGCCTCTGACCCCTGCTCCCATGGGGCCCCCCTTTCCTCATTTCTAATACATCTCATTGCCTGGTACCAAAGGATCTTGTTTATGTTATCGTTTCTCTCACTAGACTATCATCCCTCGGAAGTAGGAGCCAAATCTATTTGTTTCATTTGGAGCCTGGTACAGAGAAGAGATTCAGTTAATGTTCATGTAGGAAAGAAATTGAAGAGCTAACAAATATATATTCTCAGTGTAACTGAGAACAGACCAGATCTGATAAGACATAGATTTAAGTACAGATGTGTTAAGATAGTTTGTACCCCTGCTGCCCCTCATCCCCAGCTGAGCTAGTCTCTCCTAGGAGATGGTAGGGTGATGGCAGGGTGATCGCTTACCAGCTTACTTTCAGATTACATCATCAGGAGGTCGCCCTCTTCTTAGCAGGGTTTGTCCTGGCATTTACTGGGAAGCCTATATTCTTGAAATAACCTATACTCTATCTTTGACTGACAAGAAAGGATACAGAAGGGCAGATAGCATTACCTAGGGACTCTGCATTATTTCTAGAAAATTGCTATACTTTAAGTATCTGCAACGCACAAAAACCTAGCCCTAAAATCCCAGCAGTGTGATGAGCATAGAAGCCTCTGGGCAGTCAAAATAGATAGATGCCACAGCATCATTATGCTTTTCCAACAGGAAAGTTTCCAGGGGTCTGACAGTCAGTGTAGGCTTAGATAGCTTAAAGAAAGAAAGCTCTTCTAACTGCAGATCTGTTTTCTCCTATTACTTCTTATACCTTGTCTTTAAGTGGTTGTCATGTCGCAGTACGATTTTTAATGGCATTTTGCTATTGACCAAGGCTGCCTGCTCTGAGTTTTGAGTACAAAAATATTCACTTATGTGGCAGGATATGAGGGGTGCCAGAAGGCAAGTCTTCCAGAAAGACATTCTTACCCATTGATGCCCCACAATCTAACTCTCTCATGTCCTCTTTTCAAGCCATCTGTCACGTAGTAATGCTTTTGTATGAATTCAGCTTACTAACAGAATAGGATAAAATGATAGATGAAACAGAGATAGGAATTAAAAAGACCAAAGAAAGAATTGAATGTGGAACTGTGCACATTCCGAAAGGTATGTCATGCCAAAAGCAATATCTAGCTAATGAAAAGGATTTTAAGAATGTACTTTATTCTCTGTTTCGGATATACTCGCCTTGATTTAAAACTGTAAGTTAAGAGTGTTTTTGTATAATTAATGGTAGAGTTTTTACGTGCATCACTGAGGAAAGTGTCTCTTAATAGTTGGACTCATATAACCATATCTGAAGGTTAACTATTAGAACCAGGTAAAAACACATCAGAATTTTAGTATGACTTTATGTTTATACATTTCACTTATGTAAAACCTGGACAGGATGATAATAATCCCTAGTTTTTGGAATCCCAGAACTTGTAACAAATTCATTTATAAGCTGTAGTGTCTGTAAAAGTGATATATATGTGTGTGTGTATAATTTACACCCAAGGGATAAGCAGGTAAAGGACTAGAGCAGGTAATTCACAATAGGAAAAACACTGTGCCCGATGTTAATTTCACCAGCCACATCTAAGCTCCTAGTAATAAAGGAAATTAAATGAAAGAAAATGAAATGTAAGTTTATACTTTTCTACTCTTCAGAGTTAGAAGCTGATTGTGGGAATATAAAGTATAAATTAAAATGTAAATTACTATGTGTCAAAAGCCTTAAAATTATACATATTTATACTTTTCAGTGTATCATTCTACTTCTATAAATTTATACATAGGAATTAACCAGAGAAGTAGAGTATTATTTGTATGGACAGATATACTCAAAGCATTATTTTTTATATTAAAAAGTTTGTTAATAAGCTATATGTTGCTTGATTATAAATTCTGTTCTTAGGGCAAAATTTTTGATAACTATTAAATATCATATTTCCGAAGTATATTTAGTAATGTGAAAAATATTTGTTAAATATTTTATAATATTGGTTAAATAATTTATAATATTGAATTTTGTACCTTCTCTCTTCTATCCCAGCTTTCTAATATTTTCTGTTAAATCAGTGATACCCCTTTTTCGTCAACCAACAATTTTTCTTCTTCCGGCTTTTACTCCCATTTCCTCCCTGATTTATTGGTTTAAGAAAAACAAATCCAACTATATACTGTCTATAAGAAATATACTTTAGACAGGCTCACACCTATAATCCTAGCACTTTGGGAGGCTGAGGCAGGTGGATAGGCTGAGCTCAGGAGTTCCAAGACCAGCATGAGCACGAGTAAGACTCTGTCTCTTCTAAAAATAGAAAAACTGGCCAGGCATTGTGGTAGGTGCCTGTATTCCCAGCTACTTGGAAGGCTGAGGTAAGAGGATTGCTGGCGCACAGGAGTTTGAGGTTGTTATGAACTGTGATGCCACAGGCTAACCAGGGACACAGAATGAGACTGCACTCCCCCACCCCCCAAAAGGAACCATACCTTAAATATAAAGACACAAATAAGTCAAAAATATGAGAATAAAAGATACAGAAAGCTAGAATGGTTATTTTAATATTAGACAAATTATTAATAGATTTCAGAGCAAAGAATTTTACTAGAGATAAAGAAGTTCAGTTTCTGATAATAAGGTTGTCTATTAATCAAGTAGACATAACAGTGCTAAACAAACAACATAAAGCCAAAAACTGTTAGAAGCACAAAGATAAAAAGAAAAATCTCCAATTTGAGTCAGAGATTTCAACATGCTACTCTTGATAATCTATAAAACAGTAAAAAAGAGAATCAGCAAGGAAATGGTAGACCTGACCAACACTACCATGTAACTTGACCTGATTAACATTTTTAGAACATCCAGCAAAGAAGAAAACATGTTTTGAAGTGTACACAGAACATCTTATCAAAATAGACCATATTCTGAGTCATAAATTAAATCTTGAATTAAAAATGATTCAGGTCATTTTATAAATACACAAAACCACAATGGAATTAAGAACCAATTTCATAAGATATTTAGAAAATTCCTGTATGTTTAAAACTCATGCCCTTCTAAATAATCATAGCTCAGATTAAAAGTAAAAAATTAAATTAGAAAGTATGTTGAACTGAATGAAAACAAAAGTACTATATATCAGAATTTGCAGGATGCCTCTCTTGTACTAGTACTTGGTGAGGAGGGGGAATTTATGGCACACAACTGCCCTGTTAGAAAAGAAGAAAAGTGACCCTAATCAGTGACTCAGCTTTTACCTAAAGAGCCTAGGAAAAAAAGAAAGAGCAAATTAAACTCAAAAGTAAGTCAAAGAAGTAAGTCCCAGTTCTTTGGGAGGTTCAACAACATTGGAAAACCCATTGACAGACTGTTTAAGGAAGAGATAGAGAAGACAAATTACTGATATCAGGAATAAGAGAGGAATGAGGAGAGAGATAACCACAAAGTCTATAGATATTAAAAGAATGACAAGGAAATATTATGGATAGCTTTATGACAATCAATTAAATATCTCAGATGAAATGAAAAAATTCATTGAATGGACAAACTTTCAAACTCAAGGAAAAAGCCTGACTAACCCTATTTTGTATTAAAAAATAGAATTTTTAGTTTACAATGTTTCCATAAAGAAACCTCCAGTCCCAGATAGCTTCAGTAGTAAATTCAGTGAAACATTTAAGAAATAATACCAACTTTATATAAATCTTTCCAGAAAATTGAAGGAGAGTTTGTATTTCCCAACACATTCTGTGAGGCCACCATTACCTCATACCCCAAACCAAAGACATTACAAGTAAAGAAAACAACCACCCAATATCTCTTGTGACCATAAATACAAAAATTCTAAACAGAATTTTATTAAATTGAATACAACTGTAGTAGAACCTCTATAGATGAACACCTCCCTATATTGACCACCTCTTTGAGTTGGTCTAATTTCAATAGACTGGACATGCACTACATGTACATATCACTGGAGTAGGTTTTATTCCTTATGTTGACCACTTCTGTATGTTGACCGGTTTGTTATAGTCTCTTAGGTGGTCAACTTACAGAGGTTCTACTGTATATGTTAAAAGAATAAGTACACATGACCAAGTGGTATTTATACCAGTAATGCAGGATTGATTTAATATTAAAAAATCAATCAGTGTAATATGCTATATCACCATCTCAATAGATATAGAAATATATTTGATAAAAATCTCATATCCTTTCCTGATAAACCTCATAAAGTGCATTTATGAAAAATCTACAGTAAGCATCATACTTTATGGTGAAAGACTTAATGCTTTCTCTCTGAAATCTGAAACGCAAATAGAGGTATCTGCCTTTACAAATCCATTTGTCATTGTATTAGAGGTTCCAGCCAGGGTAATCAAGAAAAAGAAATTAACATCATCCACGTTGGAAAGGAAGTAAGCTGTCTTTATTCACAAGACGATATGATGTCTATGTTGAAAATCTTAATGGAATCTTCAAAAAGCGATTGGAAATAAATAATTGTAGCAATGTTGCAGTAAACAAAACCAATACACTAAAGTCTGTTTTATCTCTTGCAGTGAACAATTAGAAATTGAAATATAAAGTTATGCCACTTGTAACAGCAAAGTATTTATAAAATATTCTTTACATGTTGGCTACCTGTTTGAAAAATTTTATAATGAATATTTTATAAATAAAGATATGTTTAGCTACAATTTACCATTTTCCTTATGTGTGGTGACCTTGGGGACACCCTGCATTAGGGATAAGTCTAATAAAATACATGAAAACCAAAAACATTGCTTAGAGAAATTAAAGTAGTTTCTACATATATGGGGAGATATGCCTGGTTCATGAGTGGGAAATAAATTGAAATAAAAAGTAATACCACTTACAATAGCATAAAAATATTTTATTCAATGTTGTTAAGATGCCAGTTCTTCCCAAATTGATCTATAAATTCAGTGCAGTCCCAATCAAAATCCCAGCAGAATTTTTTTTGTTTTAAAATTTATGTGAAATACTAAGGACTTTAGAATAGTCAAAACAACTTTGAAAATTAATAAAATTGGAGGGCTAAGGCTACCTGACTTCAAGATTTACAGTGAAGCTTCCATAATCAAAAGAGTGAGGTACTGATGGAAAGAAACTTTTGAGGGTGATGGTTATGTTCAGCATCTTGAATGCTCTATACTTAAGTGTGTGCAGTTTATCATATGTCAGTTATGCCTCAAGAAAACTGATAAAAAAACAAGACATCGTTTTGAGTTGGCTGTATTATTTTCTTTTTTCTTTCTTTTTTTTGCAGTTTTTGGCTGGGGCTGAGTTTGAACCCGCCACCTCCGGCATATGGGGCTGGTGCCCTACTCCCTTGAGCCACAGGCACCACACGGCTATATTATTTTCATTCCTCCTGGAGTGAATTCACCTAGTCGCTATGTGTTCGGTGCTTCTCTTTCTCTGTTTGTCTCCCTCTCTACTTAGGCCCCTAAACAGTAGAAGGTATTTATGTTTTGTCATGTTCTTCTTTGTCCTTTCCCTGTCTACTGATATTAAAGTTACTTCAACTCTGCCCTGGGTTCTTCAATCCTGAAATAGATGTGAGGTCCACATTTTTGTCTGAAGGTGTTATTTGGTGTATCACAAGTCTAGCTACTGAACGTGGTAAATTTGGCTCAGATTCTGTTGCTGTTGTTTTCAACAATGGGGCAGCTTCATTTATTAGTGGGAGCCCCACGGTGGAACAGGTTGTGTCTCTTTGTGGATTCCATTTCATGCTCTGCTTGTGTCTTCCCATACCTGGAATGGTGATCCTATTACACTGACAATCCTATTTCTTGGTAGCTGCTTCTGCTACTTTCCAACTTCAACCTAGTGTGTTTGTTTTATTTATGGCCTACAGAGACATTTACCTATATTTTCAAAGTTCTATTTAAAACTTTAGTTATTATGAGAGGGGTACAAATTTTGAATTCAAAGACCATTTTGACTGGCAGTCACATGCCTCTATAGTTCCACCTTTATCCACGGCACTTTTCAAAGTTCTTGCCATAGTAAGCTATCAACAAATAATTGGTGGATGCATGAATAAGATACACTAAATGCCAAAACTGGGTTACAAAATAAAATTATAATATGGTCTGACATCTGTCCACTGTATATGTATAGTGTACAAAAATAAATGAGGGTGGAGAAACACCAAGGGTGTGATTGGGTATTTCTGGACATTCGCTCCATTCAAGAGAAATGTCTAAATTGTTATTTTAGTTTCAGAGTCTTGAACATTTAAATCTGATAGATCTCTCCAAGCTTCTCAGATGATTCAGAAGTACACATTCCTCCCATCCACTTTGCCAGTGGCCAGGAAGAAAATTTTGTAAATATCACCAGCTCTGCAACTCTGAGTTCCTCACAGTAGCTGTTATCGGTAGAATTCGCTCTTTAATTCTGCCAGCAAAGGTCAGCATCCTGTTCTGTTGACTAAAAACAGGTTGGTTGGTTTTCCTGTGGCAATAAATTGGCTCTGTAGTGCTATAGTAAACATTATGTTGCCTCCAAAATAAGCAGCTAGCAGAGCTAGCTATGATTTAACAGAGCATAAAACTTTATGTTGAACCTAGCTTTGTTGCTTTTCTACTTTCAGACTTAGCAAGTTTCTTGTCTTAGTATATGGTACTACATCCATGGAATTATAAGAATAGTAATTTCTTTTAAAGCAGGTGAGATTTGGGGGGGAATCTACATTACTTGTGACATTTTCTAATCCTTTTTTTTTTTGTACGAAAGGTTTTTATTGGTGGGGGGCTGCAGAGCAGCACCAAGGAGGAGAGAAAAAGAGAAGAGAGGAGAGAGAGGAAGGGAGAGAGATGAGGAGAGAGAGAGAGGGAGAGCAGCGAAGAGCGAGGCAGGAGGGGGTGGGGAGAAATGTACCCTTACATAGGGAAGTCTCAGGATGGTGACGGGATGGTGGGATAACCAATAAGGAGTTATTGCTTCAGAGGAAAGAGTTGTTAGGGGTGGGCAGTGGGTAATTGGAACAGAGTGATGAGGTAAGCCACTCCCTGTGCTTGGGGAGGAGTTGTAACTTTAAAAGTAGGAAGGGGCTTTCTGAGGCAATTATCTAACATTTCTTCCTTCTTGATATATAAAATTAGAGGGTTGGCCTTGGGATAGTAGACATCAAGTTCTCTCTTTTGTAATTTCTTCCTGCTGGGAGGGGCTGTAGTTTTAATTGGCCAATTAGAGGATGATTTTGTTGGGAGGATGTGGTGGCTGTTTAGAAGTGGTGTTCAGGAAGGTCTTGTGGTCTGGAGTAGAGTGTTAGCTCATTCATGAAGAACAGTTTCTTCTTCTTGTAGGTTTGGAGCTGTATTTGGGGTATAGGTTTGAAGTACCAGCTGAGTAATTACGTGTTGGGATAACTTTGAGAGTTGGGTTTGAAGAAAATGAGTTATGTATGAAGCCATAGTTATTAGTTTAAGGATGACCATTATAGGTGTGAAGAAAGGTAGAAGTGTAATTTAGAGTGGGTTCTGAGTGAATTAAGAGAAATTGGATGATTTTGATTTATGTTGTTTTTGTTTATGTTAGTTGTAATTTTTATTGTTGTTAGTAAGGGAAGTATGGTAATTTGAGTGGCCTGTTTTATATGGGTTGTTGGATATATAGAGAGAGGAGGTATTGGAATAGGTTAGAGGAAGTAGGTAAGAGGGATGTAGGATTTAGTGTGGGACATGAGTTAAAAGATAACGATGGATCAGATAAGAGACAGGTTTGAAGGTTAAGAATGTGGCATGGTGGTAGGGTTTGAAGATTTTTGTATGTTAAAAGATGAGATAGAGAATGAGGGGACAGGATAGTAGTAGGGGAACTAAAAGTGAGTTTCTTCAATTCATGTATTAGAGTAATTGAGGCTGTTAATGTCTTGAGACAAGGGGCCTAATTTTGAATAGTGTGATTTAATTATTTTGAGAGATAAGTAACTGGAGTAAAGGTGGGGTCTAGCTGATATTTAAGTATGTTGACAGTAAACTTACAGTTTTTCACGATATATAGGAGAAAGTGGTAAGAAAGATTAGGAAGGTGGCGGGATGGAGGTTTTAATAAAGTACGCTGTAGATATTTAAAAGGAGTGGAAATGGAGGTTAGGAGAGGTTTATGAGGGTTATCTTGAGTAGTATTATAAAAAGGAATAGTTAGGAGAGAAAAGTTGGGAATTTATGTTTTCAGGTATTTAGTTAATTTTAAAGAGGAGAGGAGTTTTTGTTTTGTAGTGGGTAGAGGAAAGTTGTGAAGGAGGTTTTTTAGTTTATGGCAAAAGTTTTGAAGTTTGGGGACAAAAGGCTTGTATAATAGGTTGAAGTTTTAAGAGAATAGATTGGGGAAGTGGATATTGATGTTGAGAAGGAAAAATAGAGGGTTTTTTTTATTTTAATAAGAATTGGACAGTAGGAGGTAATTGAGGTGGTTTTTTGTATTTTAAATCTTAGGATTTATTTGCTCTGGTGGAATGGGCTAGGGCCACGGGTTTTTTATGGCTTGGGAAAGGACGAGGCAGAGTGAGGCAGAAGGAGATGGGTCACTATTTATCAATTAAGATTAAAAGTGAGGGTGGTATCTAATTTGGAAAGTATGTTACGTCCTAGAAGGGGAATTGGACAGGAAAGTAATACCAAAAGGAATATATAAATGAGAAATTGCCAATTATGTAGTATAAAAAGGGAGTTGATGTGGATGGTGGGAAAAATACTTTATCCCGACAATAGAGTTAGGTAATAGGAGGGAGGACCACTGAACTCTAGAAATTACTAGCTCTTGTGTTTAATAGGAAGGCAATCATTTTACCTGCTGCCATCAGGGTTATTCTTGGCTCTGTAGAAGTGCGTTGGGTGAGAGAAGGCAGGGTTCCCGTCAGTTTTCAGAAGAGGCAAGCCCCGACAAGTTTGCTGTACGTAGGTGCCATAGGTTGGCTGGCCCCATGGCCTCTCAGGGCCAAGGGGCAATCAGCCTTCCAATGGCCCTTTTTTGTAGAGAAGGCATGGCCCTGGTACAGCCTGGGATTGAGGCAGCATCATACCTAGTGGCCTTCTTCATCGTATTTGTAGTGAGATCCAGGTGGTTGAGTTATGAAGCGGCCTTTGACCCTTGATGACTTAGGCAGGTTAGAATGATGGCCTCTGTGACAGTTTGTAGTGTTTTGAGCTAGCATTTGAGAATTTGAGGTTTGAGAATTTTTATTTTCCCTTTGGAAAATATCATCTCACCCCGTGTAAGCTTTAAAGGCTGTGTTTAAGATTATGGCCTGAGGTGTCAGGGGTCTATGCTCCAAGTGTTTTAGCTTAAGTTTAATGTCGAGTTAACGAAATAAGTTATAAGAATGTTTTTCCTACTTATAGTTTTAGGATTAAAGTTAGTATATTTAATAAAAGCCTCTATAAGGAGGAAAGTTGAAGGATTTTTAGACTTATTTTGTATGACTTTACATAATTTATTATAATTGATAGACTTTTGGGTGGAAGCTTTAAGTTTGCAAAGAATGCAGGTAATAAAAATGCCTCTACTTTTTCTCCCAGCATTATTATTATAATTTCAATTTGCTGGGAGTTAGGGATTGTGGTGTTACCTATAAGATGTTTATTGTTTTACATATGAAATTGATCTGCTGCCTCTTTGGCCTTCTCCCACCCTTGTTTATTAGAGGTTAGGGTGTTAGGTAAGTTGATAGGATATAGTAATTGAAATTTTTGAATAAAATGGGAAGGATTAGAAATAAAGGAATTTAGTTTATACAGTGGTACTGTAAGACTATTTATAATATGGAGGAGCTGGAGGTAGAAAGGGGTAAAGAGGTTCAGAAGTGTTTTTTTAAAGTAGCTGGGGTTGGACTGAGAGATGTGAAAGAATTCTGATGGCTAGATGGAGGGGAGGAGTTAGGAGACGAGCTTAGATTGGTTGACGGGAAGTAGGAGGGATAAAGGGTGGAGGCAATTGGGTGCTTCAGGGAGGAGCCAAATATGGCGAGGTTGAAAAGAAATCACTTCGTTTTTCAGGACTGGTGGTTGCATGCCTACGTGGCAGGGGTTCAACCGCTGGGTCAAACAGGTTTTGTTTAGGGAGATGGAGAGTAAAAGAGTTCTTTGTTATAAGAATCTATGGCTCGGCGCCTGTGGCTCAATCGGCTAAGGCGCCAGTCACGTACACCTAAGGTGGCGGGTTCGAATCCCCAGCCCGCCTGTCAAACAACAATGATGACTACAACCAAACAATGGCCGGGCGTTGTGGCGGGCGCCTGTGGTCCCAGCTACTTGGGAGGCGGAGGCAGGAGACTCGCTTGAGCCCAGGAGTTGGAGGTTGCT